>JAMYXO010007643.1:0-11872 GCA_033310375.1 Conus canariensis
ACTACGATCGTTAGGGGGTTTAGCTCAGTGGATAGAGCACCGAGTTTAGGGTTTCATTACACACACACACACACACACACATTTGCAGAGCACCGAGTTTAGGGTTTCACACACACACACCACGTGTGTGTGGGTGTGTGTTGTGTGTGGTGTGTGTGTGTGTGTGTGTGTGTGTTTGTGCGTGCGTGCTTTGCGTGCTGCGTGCGTGTGTGCGTGTGTGTGTGTGTGGTGTGTGTGTGGTGAGTGTGAGTGTGTGTGTGAGAGAGAGAGGAGGAGGAGAGAGAGGAGAGAGAGGGGATGTGTGTGTGTGTATGTGTGTGTATGTGTGTGTGTATGTATTTGTGTGTGTGCGTGTTGTGTGTGTGTGTGTGTGTGTGTGTGTGTGTGCGCTGGGGCGCGCGGAGACGGTGACAATGGTTTTTCAGTGACCCATAGTGCGGGTTGAATGTAACGCTAGTTTCCCTCTCAATCCCACCTCCGTCAGTTCAAAGGCTATACTACATACATATATAAGCTGGGCCTCCCCACGCCCAGTTTTTCAAAGACTACCGTGAAATGAAAGACATGTCCCTAAAAGCTTTCGCTAATGAGGACGTAAATCTCAACTATTTCGCCCAGTGCTAATCATACTCTCCTGGGTTTAGTCAGTTTAGCGGAAATTACTCTGAATGAAAAAAAAAAATTTGCTGAAAAGTCGAGCGTGTAACTGACAAATCGAAATAAAACAAGTGTCAATGTCAACTTTCAAATGCCACAAATCGGCGAGACTATCAAGTTGATCAGTTCCATGTATATGAATTTGTCTGTAGATGTATTTAAGGTTTGAATCACACCATTACTTTATTCATAAGTGGATATATTGTTGTTGTTGTCGTACCCTGGCTAAAAGACTCCAGGGATCATCCGAACAGCCGAAGTACTTGAACACTATGGGACAAATGCATCAGCTGGGGATGAGAACTTTAAAGTGTGTAACGTTTTTGATTACCCCGCCACGGGGGGCAGCCACACTCCGACTTCGAGGGATTTGGAGACTGATAAAGTTATGCTAGGAGCTTGTCACGACTGACACAACCCCCGCATAACTATGCAGAGCATAACAACATTTTGATGTAGCCTTGGTGTTCTAGCCTATGTCAATTGGTCTGACACACCCTTAAGCCCAGGGGATTAAGTGGATATGATTAAAAAGAAACTTGTAGTTAGATTCCTAGGTAGGAGGTCGTCTGAAGATGTATTTAACGCTTGAATCCAAAATTTGACTTTATTATGAGCGGATATGGGTGAGAGAAAAACTAAACGATTAGATTCATAGGTTGGAGTTTGCATGAGGCTAGAATCCACACCGTTAGTTTGATTCATAAGCGGATATTACGAAAGGAAAACTTTATGATGCTTGCAGATCTGTTCTTTTGTCAATTACCGAGTTGTTTTACTTTTTTCTTTTTTTTTTTGTGGGTGGTCATCCAAAACAAAAGTAGTCAGTGAAATTAAAAACGTTTTCTTTCAGAAAGTGCATGAACGTGAAAAACCCTGTAGACACCTTGGCTGGGTATCGTATTGGCCCTTTTGCCTCTAATGTCATAACTTCCGGAAAATGGGTCAGGACTACACTGAACGGTAAACCCGTTTTGAACCAGCAAATAAAACGCCCCAATCCTTGATTTTAAATTAAATACATTTTGCAGATCATGTGCTTGGTAAAAGCAGAAAACTTCGGGGTCTCCCGTTGTGCGTCATTTTTTCTCGAAGCCGAGGATGTCTCAGTACTGGTTTATTTAGAAGCCGGACATCATCTTTAGGGAAACGTGTGAACCCTGAGACAGGGGGCGGGGCGAGCGCCCAACCCGTCTCACCGTACACCTCAGTGCTCCCTCGACATGAACACGTCACTGCTTAACAGTGCCGCTTTCTCATTGGTGGATTTTTCCCCTCGTGTTTTTGGTCCGCGATAGCTCACACATTGAATTGCTTCAACATCCGGCACCAAAAAACATGTCAGTCAGCGATCGAAAGCCAGCAGACGACAGCAAGATCGCAAGAATCACATCACTAAAATCAGTTTTTGTTGTTGTTGTTGCTTGTTTGTAATCAGTTAACAGTAAGCAAGGCTCTGCTCGTTGTTGAAGAATGAACGGGTGTCCAAGACAGGATAGGGATGAATTCGTCTGAAACCCTCTATCGAAAAAATGGCCTACTTCGTGCTGGGCGACGGAGACGGATCATACTTTCGTTGAACAAAGAAAGTTATACACACACACACACACACACGCACACGCAAAGCACGCACGCCATTACACATCCGCGCACGCATGCACATAAACAAGCGCGTGCACACACACACCACACACACACACCACACACACACACACCCACACACACAAAAGAGCGCGCGTGCGCTCGCACACCACACACACACACACACCCCACCCCACACACACACAACCAAACTACTACACGTGCGCGCACACATGCACACCCATCCCCCCACCCACCCTTGCACGCAAAAAACACCCAACAATCACCACCACGCACCACCACCGACAACAACTGCCACCTGTGAACACTGAGAACATCAGTCCGTTGGCATTGTCTTGGACGCTGGCGCCCATTCCAAACAGATCACTGTGACCGTGAACACCGTGTCAGTTCAGTCGGCGACAATCAGGCAAGACATGAGAAAAGTCCGACCACGCCCACACACACACACACACCCCACACACGCCGCACGCACGCACGCGCGCGCGGCGCGCGCGCGCCCACACCACACCACACACACCACCACACACACCAACGTAGTAAGTTGATGTACTGATTGGGCCATACCTCACAAGACATCAGGAGATGGGTGTTGACAAGGTTGCACGACTCGACAATTCGGGCAACACCCCAGCAGTGCCTGGAAAAAAAAAAAACCTGGGGGAACATGTAGTTGTGATCTGGCCAGAGACGAAATGAGATTCCCCACTCACCAACTGTGACTCTCTCTGCATGTCCGTCTGTCAGTCTCTGTCTCTTTGTTTCTGTTGTCTGTGTGTGTGTCTCAGTCTCTCTCTGTCTCTCTTTCTCTCCCTCCCTCACCACACACACACACACACACACACACACACACACAACACACACACACACACACACACACAATGTCCGAGTAAACGCAAATTTGGCTATATTCATCTGGTCATGAAAAACCATCTAGGGTCATGAAAGGTGGCCCCACTGTCGAATCAGGCGGACCTTGTGTTGTTGAGGTCGCTGTCTCGCACGACACCTTCACTGGCGGCGGCCAACCTTTGGTTTGCAATACAGAACAGCAGCAACAACAACAACAAAATAATAATAATAAAAAAATTTAATAAAAATAAGAAGAAAGAAGAAAGAGAAGAAAAAGAAGACAGTAAGAACAATGATGAATGTAAAAGGGGGAATACATTTATATATATATATATTTATTATAATTTATATTACACACACACACACCACACACACACATATATATATATATATATATTATATATTTATATTTATACATATATATATATATAAGGCCTATACCTCTTGAATTGGTAGATCACGAGTGTCTCATGTAAATGTGTTAAGAAAAAAAAAAAAAAAAAAAAAAAAAAAAAAAATCGATTTAAAATTCACGCTTGGATGTACCGAAAGGAGGCTTGATCCTCCACGGTTGACCAGATTAAAACTGAACAGCTTTATAATTTATATTTAAAAACAGTTAGGTAATCAGTCCTTTAGACATCTTTTTAGGATTCGACAAAAGGGAAAAAGGCCAGACTGGTGAAAAAAGAAGCAAAAATGCGGAACTGATCAGTAAAAGAGAAGCACATGATTCTGCGTAAACAAGTCTCCCATGGTGTAGTATAGCAATTGTTTTGCCGTTTTTTCATATGTGTATCAAGGTTTTAGCGCTCATCGGTAGGTCTGGCGAATGGCGGAGTTAAGTCTGGTCTGCCGAGAACCAACAAATACAGTAATTAAATGTCAGTTTTCAACACATTTCTGTTTGACGTTTCTTTAAGGCCGTCCCCAAATTGTAAACCCAAACAAAACGAAGTAAACCTTTGATCTTAAAAATTTTTATGTAAATTTTGAAAGTAAAGACGATTTGTGCCCACTTCTTCATAAAACGAAAATCAATACGTAAAGAGGGAAACGATTCATGAGGTATATTTACCCTAATGAATTTTTCAGATCCATAGTTTTTGTGTCAAAACAAAAGAATCGGTTTTAAATCTTACGCATGGATTCATCAAAAGGACGTGTTCACAGTAAAGGACAATTACATTTAAAAGGGAATTATGATCAAAAAGAGAAGAGAGGAGCATGGAGGATTCTCTAGGTAGCCTAACGGAAACATTAATTTCCCTTTGGGCCAGATGTTTCTTTCACTACCCTGCGGGGAAAGGACACTGGCGATAAAAGGGGCCCCCAGTTGAGGAAAAAAATGTTTTCCCCTGGCCCGTGCGTGGTTCTTGGCCCTTGCCTTCTTTGTACCACAGCAAAACAGAAAGTGTTCCGGCCACTGGACCCCAAACACTTAATATGGTCTTAAATAAAAGATGAGTGCAAATGTTAATTTTCGAAGCTCTCTCTTCTCTCTCTCTCTCTCTCTCTCTTTTTCTTCTCTCTCTCTTTTCCCCTTCTTCCCCCCTAAACCTTTTCCCTCCATTCTTTCCTTTTCCATGTAGGGTGTAATGTTTTAATGTGTCTCCAAACAAAAAGTTTCAAAAGGCCTTCTCTTCCGAAATTTGGTTTGGGTTTTTGCGCGTTCCAAAAAAAAAAAAAAAAAAAAAAAAGCGTGTTTTACCACGGGAACCTCGGTTTTAGTTTTATCCGAGGAAATTTTCGGAAAGGGTCAAAAACCAATGTTAAATCCGAGGGGTAAAACCCCCCCGGCCGAAAAAAAGGCCCAGCGGGGATTCGAAAACCCCCAAGCCGCAACCCCAAATTCACCCCGGATTTCGATCCGGCGCTCACCCTCTGATTACATTGGAATAATTTGGGGCCCTATCCATCCTTTTTCCCCGGGAAACGTTTTTAACCCTTCCCTTGTTTTTGTGTAAACCCGCTGACAAACGAAGACGACAGACAGGCAAAGGCAGAGAGGCAGCAAAACGACAGACAGTAGGCAGGCAGGAGGCGGCAGCGGAAAAAACGGGGAGGCAGGCAGCAGGGGGGACGGAGGGAGGACGGAAGGCAGGCGGCAGGCAGGCAGGAGGAGACAGACGGACGGATGGCGGACGGGCAAAAAAACAACAGACAGTAGACCGACGGGCAAAGAAATACACCAAAGTACTCGGGTGAAAACTCCTCCTGGTGGAGGCAAAAAAACACTATTCACCAGATAAAGCTGTCACAGCGAGCGAGCGCGCGTACACACCCCACACACACAACAAAAACGCACACACCACACACACACACACACACCATGCAACGGGATACACACACGCAGCAGTATGCAGCACTACGCACGCACGCACGCACAAGGCAGACGGGCACATACATACACACATACACACGCACGCGCAACACACACACAACACACCACACCACACACACACCCAAAAACACACCACAACACACACACACAATACACACGCGCGCGCGCACTCACAAAGAAGAAAAGAGAGAGAGAGAGAGAGAGAGAAGAGAGAGGAGGAGAGAGAGAGAGAGAGAGGGCCTTGTAAGGATGGAAGGCCAGAGGAGGTGGAGGTGGGGAAAAAAGGAAGGACAGTAAGTGCTTGGGGGCCCCCTGGGGGTTTTTCTGCATCTAGATCGTGGTCTGTGCCACACCCGGCAAAATTATCGATTGCCCAGCTGTGTTTTAAATCACAAGCCTTTAGACCCTATGCTTCATTTTTGTTCTCTAAGTACGGCGTGTGTGCGTGTGTGTGTGTGTGTGTGTGTGGGTGTGTGTGTGTGTTGGGTGTGTGTGTGTGTGTGTGTGTGTGGTGTTGTGTGTGAGAGAGAGGGAGAGAGAGAGAGAGGGATCATGGACCAAAAGCAGGTAGTTCTAGAGCATCCAAAATTTTCTGCGGCGATACTTGGGAATTCGCTCCCTTTCAATCTACGATACCCTTCCCTTCCTAACTTCCAAGTCTCCTAAAAACTTCCTTTTAAAACGCCAGTTGCGAAAACCACCTAAAATATTACGAATTACTACATGTCATTGCACATTTTGCTGTATAAATGAGTGTTCCCGTGGTATATGTGTGCCAGTCAAAATTATCTTTAGGGGGTTAGAGAAAAAAGCTTTTATGGCTTTTTTCATTCTGCCCTCACAAAAAAATCACTGAACAAAACAAAAAACAAAACATACTCAAACATTATGAAGAAAAAAATTTGAAGTTTTTAACACATTCAGAGGTATAAAATTTTATCAAAACGATCGTGAAAAAATTTTAATAATTATTGTAATTAACATTACATAGCACATCATATTCGAGCGGCGAGCACGGGGGGAAGGGGAGAGAGGGGGGAGAGAGAGGGAGAGAGGAGAGAGCTAAAGGGTGTGTGTATGGTGTTGTGTGTGGTGTGGTGGTGTGTGTGTGGTTGAGAGAAGAAGAGGAGAGGAAAAAAAAGGAGAGGGAGAGAGAAAAGGGAGGGGAGAGAGAGAGTTCTGGGCATGTTTTTAGACATTAATTTGTTAAAAAGTAAAGCATCCCCTAGCCTACGTTGTAAGGATGGGGTCGGGAGAAATTTGCTAATCATCTTTTTGATATTATCATTGTTTTTTTTATTTTTATCATTATTGCTACTATTATTTTATTTTATTATTATCTATTCTTCTCCTTCTTTTCTTATTACATTATTGGAGTTTGGGGGTGGGGGTGGGGTTGAAGTGTTATGGGTTATCAAAGACAGGGTAAGAAATAAATTGCTTAACTCGACAAGGTTAATATGTCACTCAATATAAATTGGCAGCCAAATATGAGAAAAACTTCACAAACACCACACACACACACACCACACACACCACACACACACCACACACACACAGGCACGCACCTCATACACACTCGCGCGCGCGCGCGCGGCACTACACAACACACACACACCAGAGACCGCACACCAAAAAGTGGCAGATCGGGTACCACAACCCCACACACACACACACAACGCACACCACACACTGACACACACACACCCAAACACACCCCACAAGTTTTCACGCCGCCGCGCGGTGCGCGCGCCGGGACACAACACAACACACACACCACACACACACACACACACACACAACACACACACACGTACACGCACGCACCGCTGGTGCGCGCGCACACACCCCACACACACCACCGCACACACACCAAAAACACACAACACACACACCCCACAACACACAACCCCACTCACCCACACCTTTATCAACCTATTTTTGCCATCGTTGGCAAATCGTCCTGAAATCCATACTCTTGCATGCCTTGTCTCTTGGGTCCTTTTAACCCTAAACTTGGGGAAAAAGTGTGCTCAATGCAGCTTTAAAACCAAACGTCAGTTGCATTTTTGATTTGTTGTATAGGCCACAAGGATGATAATATGCTCCCCTGAGCTTTTAAAACCTGTAAATGACATGTTTGTTTGTACGTATAGCGCCCAATGACAAGTGGAGACGTTTCCCTGTAGGTTCTCTTGTTCGCGCTAGGGGCCACGTGAATGTCATCTGCCAGGGAGCAGTTATGCCCCTTGGTCTTGAGGGCATCCCCCTGGGGCGTCCCTGAAAACCCCCGTGTCAGCAACAGTCAGTGCGGGCCCGGGGTGGTGTAACCTTGCCCCCGCTGGTTGGTTCGACAATTTGGGACGTATTTCTCGGGTCCCGCTGGAAACCTTCAGGTATATTTTCTTTCTGCTTTTCCCTAATCTAATGGAATCCGGCATGCGTGATTTTTTGCCCCACATAAACGTGACTAAGTCTTCTTTCTGCTTGTTTGCAAAAACTTGCCCCCAAATCCAAAAAATACTTTCCCTTCCCCTCCGTTTGTGAAAAAACGTTTTCCGAGTTTGTACGTTTACCTCACAGCCCAGATTGTGACGTAACACAATGAACGGTTTTTAAAAAAACAGTGTAAAACATAGCAGAGTAGAAAATGTATCGACTAAGGAAAAAAAGTAGGAAAAGCCGGAAAAAGAACATTGAGCCAGGGGATTTGTGACATTAACCATTTCGTACTAGAGTTGGTAAAAAAAAAGAAATAAACAAAGATCAAAAAAACAAAACAAAAAAACAACAAACAAGCAGACCAGCAAGCAAAACCAAAACGATTTTGAGCCAAATTAGTAAATTGTCCAAATTTGGACCAAACTCAATACAGGTTTTGCCCCCAAAAAAGCCAGATCTTACCTTTTAGAAAACAGAACGTATGTGCAAACGATAGTTTTTTGTGGACGTAAAACAAAACACACACACCCCCCCAACACACACCCACACACACACACAAAAACACCACACACACACACACATCCCGGGAAAGGAGTGCCCGGGAAAAAAAAAAAATTTTTTAAATCGGCCCCCGTCGCACAGTGGTAAACGTTGCAGTAACCGGGGGGAGGTTTTTGGGTTCCTTTTTCCCCCCCAAAAGTTTCTTTTGTGGAAAGTTTCAGCCCAATCGGTTTCGTTTCCCAAAAATTTTGGGTTTGCTTGGGCTCGTGCGAAGACTGGAACCATGCAGTGAGTTTCTTCCATTTAATAGATGCGTCCTGACAGCGTTGGAAAATTTCTACCAAAACGGGTGAACGTATCTTGGACTGGTTGACGTTGGATTTGAAAGTACGCTTAAGTACAGCCCCGGTTGGCATTTGAACCACAAGGAACTCCATACACCCCCCACATGACCTCATTCCATGCTCACGACCGAAAAGAAAAAGGTCCCAAAAAATTTTGCAGCTGTTCACGGGCCTCAGGTGGGTTCCCCTTTCACGTCATGCTCTTGCTGAGTTTCTTTCGGGTCGCCCGCATGGAAGTTCATGGGGACGGTCGCAGGACGGATTGGTAAGTCCCTTGGGAAGAAACACTGGCTCCCCGACTAAGCAATAATGATTCCGCTCTACGGCTATCTGTTCCGTCTGTTGTATTCCTTTTACAATAAGTAATATTTTTGGGCATGATTTAAAAAATACTTAGTAAAAGGAAAATCAATCAGGACTAATCTTTATCTAGGTGACGCTATTTAAAACTAAAATGTTTGGGTTTTTAAAGCTTTCGGTGTTGTTGCAATTTCTTTCTTTTCCAAAACAAATGTTCAGGGTGTAGGAAGGGTTTTGAGTGCTGAATTGAGAGGAAAACCCCAAAAAGCCAACCCACATTGACCTCCCCTGAAATAGGGGACCTAGAGATCCAAAGAACACACAGACCAATGGGAAACCCAGCCAGAAAGTCGGGGACAGGGAAAAAGGGACAAAGTCTCTGGCAAGATAAATTTCTTTGGTCTTGCGTTTCCCATCACTCTTGGTCTTCATCTCGCTTTTCTTTTCAGACATAGAGTTGGGCCCACTGACCAAAAAAAGGGGGCTGGGCAACAGCAATCAGCAGAAAGAGCACAGATTGCAAAAGACATAACGCCGAAAAGAATAAACGTGGCCAATAAACTCAGCTCTGGGGCAGGCAGAGGGATACAAATACCCCGTTGGCGGTGTATCCCGTGTGACGCACAGGAAGCAGAATTTTTGACAGCCGGACAATCCCGAAACCAAAAAGACGGCACAGGCAATGTGAGCTGGGTGGCTCGGACGGATTGATGAAAGGGAAACGAAAGACCCCGAAATCGATCCGTAATGAGGAAAATTAAAAAAAAGCTGACACCTCCGATGATAAAAAAGACAGAAACCCTGCATTACTGCAAAATGACCCCTTTTCCCCCTCACTCTCTTTCCAAGATAAACCCAGCATTGAACCCGGGCTGCCATTCCGGGAAACCAAGGTACACTCCCTTGAAAGTCAGAAAAAAACCCAAAGGAGAACGAAAACAGCAAAGCCCGGTCTTTAAATTTTTTCGGGACAACAATATAAACGATAAATAAAGCTACATAATTTCCCAAGATTCCAAGCACGCCAGATACGGTCAGAGCAAACCGGTAAAAACCCAGATTTCAGTAAGTCATCGCATGACGAGATTTCTCAGGGGGGGGTCACGCATTCCCCTGTAAATAAAAGTGGAAAAAACTTCAGAACAACATCTTTGAAGCTGTTTTGGCAAAAAACATATGTGAGAAGTTTTCATACCTTTCTTAAGTGAGGTGTGGAAATCGTAAACAGGGTTCCCGAAGGCCCCAAAAACCGAAGATTTAAGAACATTCTCCCCTTTCCCCATGTTTTGGATTCTAAATTGGGGACACATCAAGAAGTTTTAGGGTTTTGGGAGCAAGACGAAACTTAAAAACATCTCCAAAGGTACAACGGATTTTTGTGACGATTTTTAAAACCCAAACAGTGATGGCAGCAGAAACAACGCGATTGTTAGACAAACTGCACAAAAATGTTCCAGCGAGACTCAATGTTTTCAAATTAGACGGGAAAGTGACGAAATTGACTGGGGCGTTTTTTTTGTCACCTAAATCCAGACTGTGAAAATTTGGTTTGCGTGAAGTTTTAAACTGACCCCGCCCAAAACCTGAACAATCAGGTAATCAACATGGGAAATGGTCATGATGTCATTTTTAGGAAGCCCACTTCCCTGGGAACCAGGGAGCACATCTCAGGGGAAAGAGGACGTGGAAGGTGTGGGGGACTATTAAGGGGAAAGGGCCGAACAAGAACTGGTCAACACGTCACGTCACACAGCAGTTCATCATCATTCCGTGGCATTGTGGTAGCCATCACCAGAGTTTTTATTCATTCCGTGGACATTTGGATAGCCATCACACAGCAGTTCATACATTCCGTGGACATGTGGATGCCATCACACAGCAGTTCATCATCATTCCCTGGAATTTTGGGTAGCCATCACACAGCAGTTCTCATCATTCCCTGGGGCATTTTGGGTAGCCATACCAGCAGTTTCTCATCATTTCGTGGGCATTGGGGATAGCCATCACAAAGCAGTTCACATTTCCCCTGGCTTGTGGTGCCATCACACAGCAGTTCATCATCATTCCGTGGACATTGTGGATAGCCATACACAGAGTTTATCATCATTCCGGGACATTGTGGATAGCCATCACACAGCAGTTCTCATCATTCGTGGCATTTTGGATAGCCTCACACAGCAGTTCTCATCATTCCGTGGCTTGGGATAGCCACCCAGGTTCACTCATTCGTGGAAATTGTGGATAGCCATCACAAGGTGATTAGTACACAGCAGTTAAACACATTCCCTGGACATTTTTGGATAGCCATCACACAGCAGGGCATCATCTTTTGTGGACATTGTGGGTAGCCATCACACAGCAGGTTTATATCATTCCGTGGACATTGTGGAAGCCAAACACAGGTGATTCACGTTTTCTACATGCTGTTTTTGTTACTTCCCAACACGGAAAAACCTGGACAGGTGTGATTTTCCACCCAATTCTCTTTGTGACCCGGACAATCGTTGACCGTTCCCGACATAGACAGGTGACGGAAACCGTACCGGACACTGGGAAAGGGGTGTCAGGACCTGTGGTTTTTCTGCTGGTAGAGGTCACAGGCGATATATTTCCCCGAAAATCAGGTTTAGACTGCTGGGGGGCCTTCACAAGTTGACAATGACAAGATTTCTCTTCGGGGGACAAAGTCTTTTTTCGCACTAAAGAAAAACACAGACATATTTTAAAGTTTTTAACCCTCCTACCCCTTTAAAAGTATGATTGTTTGTTTTTGTTGTTTTCTTTTTGTTGTTTTAGTAATGTATCTTTTAGTGGGCCTTTACTTTGGCAT
>JAMYXO010007644.1:0-5000 GCA_033310375.1 Conus canariensis
TTCCATACAAACTTAAAAGAAAAAAAAAGTTCCACCGAACGAAAGAGACAAACAAATTACAGGACAAAACACGACGTGTTTCGACCTCTTTAGTCTTCTTCAAACAAGACAAACTACATTCAAGACAATGACAACGAAGAACGGGCAATCATTTTTTCCCCTCAAACTGGGCGCAAAATGGATATGGAATGAAACAGACAAATACTGCACATTTATTGTTATTTCATCAATATCATCGTGGAAAATTGAGTGCCTCTGATATCTTCTTTAAACATATATTCCTTGAACAGTAAGTGTGTGTGTGTGTGTGTGTGTGTGTGTGTGTGTGTGTGTGTGTGTGTGTGTGTGTGTGTGTGTGTGTGTGTGAGCGCGCTTGCGCGTGCGTGCGTGCATGTGTTTTCATGCGAGCGTGCGTGCGTGCGTTGTGTGTGTATGTGTGTGTGTGTGTGTGTGTGTGTGTGTGTGTGTGTGTGTGTGTGTGTGTGTGTGTGTGTGTGTGTGAAAAGTATTGTGATCGATGTGTCCGACTGAGTGGTCAGTCCAATGTGGCCACAGAGAGCAGTGCCACAGTTCGAGCATGAGTGATCCATGATCATTGGAGATAAGGAAGAGGTAGCCATGCCCTTGCCCAATTCCCTTTCCCTGTCGGCCTCTGCTATCCCATGAGGCAGCACCTCTGATGCATCTTTTTTTGCCAGGCGGAGCAACCTTGAGCCACTGTTTCTCAGAGAACCCAGGTCATGTAAAAGTTCTTCAGTGAGACCTTGAGCGTGTCCTTGAAGCGCTTTTGTTCTGACCACTGTCTGAACGTTTCCTATTTGCCAGTTCACCGCAACAGCAGTCTAGCAGCAAGACACGTATCAGGCATCCCCGTAAGGTGGCCAGCCTGTTAGACCTGTGCTCTTATCAGCAGGATGAACATGCTTTGTTTGAGAATTTGTGTTTGCACTGATTTAGCAGCTTCATCAGGCACTTTCTTGTGGAGCTTTCTCCATTTTCTCTCGTTAGCGTTATTTTTTCTATCTACCTGATATCGATTATTTCACTGGGTTTGGGGGCCAGTTGGGGTTTCAGACAATAAAACAATGTCATAATCGAGGAACAAAATAAATAGGTCAATAAAATCTGGAAAACATATTTGCACCATGCTTTCCATTTTCTATTATTTCTTAAGCCAGTTTATTTACGAACAAAGTGAAAAGAATAGTACTACAAGCATCTCCTTGTTTCACACCCTGTGTACATATGATATGGTCAGTAAATTTCCCCATGGATCTGATCCTCGCTTTAATATTATTGTATATACTTTCAATGTGCTGATAATACATACCACTGGAGCATTTGTTTTTGCATATTGGCCATATTAATTTTCTAGATACTGAGTCTTACGCTTTCTCCAAATCAATGAAAGCTACATATAACTTTCGATTAATAAATGGAAAGTGCTTTTAGATTACAGCTAAAAGGGTAAACATGTGATCGACGGTAGAATGATTCTTTTAGAAACCAGCTTGACATTCACCTGTGATATTATTATAATCGACCCAGTTCTGTAATCTGTAATTTATAATAGAACTGTAAAATTTGCTACTTTTAACGGGAAGTGAAGTCCCTCTGTAATCACCAGTATCGTTTACTGCATCTTTCTTAAATAGTCTAGATTCAGTCCAGTTTTCCTGATATAGTCCTTTATCAAAAGGACCATTAAACATTGACAGAAACATTGATGACGATTCCACCTCCATTCTTAAAGAACTTTCCAATTAAACCATCTGGACCAGCAGATTTTTCCATTTTTCTTCATTTCTTGATCACTGACAATATCTCTTCCTTTGAAATGGACAGTCGAAGAAATGTGTTTCATTAGTTACTTCTGTGTCTGTTTCTATGTCTACATCTTTTTCCAAGAGATCTTTGAAAAGCTGGTATAACTCCTGGTGGAAATGTTATTAGGTGCTTTTGACGTCTTTGGAGAAATTGATGTACATTTTGCTAACAGTCCTTTTGATTATGAACTGAGTTAATCAAGTTATTGAGTAGATTTTTTTAATGCTCGGTTTGCATTCATTGTAGCCTTCTTTTATATTATTGTCAAGCCTTACAATATTCAAAACTGTCTTCCCCATCGAAGTTTCTGGTAAACGCTCTTAAAGATTTCCTTGAGCTTGTTTTGGTCACACGATATTCTTGGTCAAACCACAGGGCGTTCATATCACTTGAGTTTATTCTTATTTCAACATGTATTTTGCTTGCTTTAGTTTGCAATTGTTAAACATCCTGAGAACATCATTTATTTTTTTTTCTATAAAACCAATGGCTGAATTCACTATTTGTAATGTTATTATGATTCACCCGATCATGAAAAATTAGCGTTGTTATCTTCCCACATAAATTTCTCAATACATTTAGCGCCCTCTTACCTGTTAACAGTGGGACTAACAATTTGCATAAAATAAAGATGTAATTTCAAAAGAAAATGGCCAGAATCAATGTGGTCTGTTAAATATACATGCATCGGTGACTTCATAATGTAGATACAAGCCAATGGATATCAGAAATAGTCAGTAACACTAATTCCTGTATCAGAGATGCATGTAAACGACCTTGCCGGTCACCATTACACACACCATTCATGATGCATATTTTAATCGTTGTACATACATTCAATAGATATGTTTCATTCTGACTCAGCAAAATATCTTCGGAGCCTCTGTTACCTTAGCATGCAGTACTTTTGATTTGAGAATAACAATCTAGACCAAGATAAGCAGGTCTACCATTTAAGTCTCCACCTAGTAACAGATACACATCAGGAACTGTGAAATTTTATCAGCAGTAGTATTTCACACTAATGCCATTGCCAATCCCACAGAAGAATAAAAAGGAGAATTATCTTGTGGTATGCGAGCACAAATGTACAAGACAACCTTTGGCAAACCTAAAACGCATTTTGAGATAAGAAACATTAAGTAATATTACAGTCATTCTTTATTTCTTGATGTATTTTAGTGATTCATGTGTTATTAAACAAATTATCCCTTGACCGTCTACCATGTGTTGTAAACTGAATCGCTGATTTACAGAAGACACTGTAATTACTAAAGATAGTAAAGCAAAGGTTTTCAACACAAGATTCATCAAGGCATATGAAACCGAAAGACAAAACTGACGAGTTTGTTTTCATCTTTTAACTGTGACAGCACACCATTCACATTCCAGTGTTACAAAAAAATAAATAAAAGACACGTCACATTTAGTACAGTATGAACCATTCATTTCACGCTTACGCTCGCTCACACATTGATCCCCCCCCCCCCCACCTCCCTTTTTTTTTTTTTTTTTTTTACTGTTTACCTATCGATAAATGACTTGAATTTCCAAAGCAAGAAACATCAACTTGAGAAATAACTTTTTTTTCAGAATGGGGTGACATGGAAAGGTCTCTTCTATTATTACGGAAATATGATAACTATCACCAAGTGGCAGAGTTGACGCTGTCAGTGATTGACAAAAGGTCACAGGTGAAAGAACACGGTTTTCTTGAACACTGCTGGCAGCCGGCAATGACAGTGCCTCAACAGTCCTACTCGCTGTATGAGGGCTCCGTGATTTATAGGCGTTTGCACGTGAAAACGAGGGGGCAGAGTTTACGGAAAACGGTGACTGGAATTTGCCTGTTCCCGTTAAAACCTTTGAAATAATTTTTTTTTCTCCTAAATGGTATATGAAATGCAGACGACCGGATTTTTACGCCAATGGTTTAAGCTTTTGATGAGTATCCGAACAAAACGTCTCTGCATCCATGATCAAGTGATTGAAAACCATTAATTCAAGCACTTTCGTTCTCTTTCCTAGCGTTCTTTAAATGTGGAAAGAGATTCGTTCTTATCTTTCTCACCTGTGGAGAAAAATCTTCGTCGAAAAAGATCTTACCCCCACCCTCCCCTCCCTGCAATTTACGTCTGGCATTGAGTACAATTTCTTTATCTTTGTCCAATGATAGGAGAGTCCTAGTTCCTGTTCAAATAATGAAGCTTGTCAAACTCAGTGTCCTCGGACAGCTCTGGTTTGTCCGTCAACAGCTCTTTTATCAGTCCATATCATTCTTCCCAGTTTCGTTCTCACGTCTCTGTATTCCGTAAGTGATGATATTGTTCCTTTTAGAATGTCTGTTTTACGTTCTAAAATTTCCAGCTGTGAACACATAATTTGATTTTTTTTTCGGACGTTTGTTTTCAAGTTTCAAGTCTCTCACTGCATCTCTTAAAGAAGCCACATCTTCATGTAGTCCTGCTCATAGGTCCTTTGCGTCTTTCACATATTTATTGGACCCATCAAACTTATCGTTCAAATAATGAAGAGAGGCCAAGATGTCCTTCATTGTTGTTTCTCCAGACATCGAAGATGAGGCATATGACGATCCAGTAGAACCTTCACTGGCAGTCAATAGTCGGATCTGTCGCGGTTCTCCGTCTTCCCAGCAGGTCCAGGTCCAGGGTTCAGTTCTACATCGCCACAATGATACAGAAAAAACCCTCCTAGGTATATACCAGAAGAAATCCTACGATTACACCGTCTCGCAGCTTTGACAGCTTCAGTTTCCGAACTATCAATGAGTTCCTCAGCATCGCACGTTAAGACGTGAAAGAAACAAACACAGAAACAAATCCACCACAAACTGTCTTTAACGCTAAAGCTTTGGCATGGTCACATGTGAACACACACTCTTATGCACGCTTCAGAGCCGTGTCATAAGACAAAGCATAGGCTATCAGAGTTTGATACACGATTAAGAAAAATGGCGCTGTGAGGTCAGTTTTATCCACTGGGGGCGTCTCTGAAAGCGTTGCCTTTTCCTGTTGGGTGTCCATGTCTGAGGGTTTTGGGAGCTTGGAGATGACCATGATTGGTGGAGGCCTACAGTACATCCCTGTCATGTAGTTTCAAGTCAAAATGAAAACCCATCGCACCTTCTTCTTGTACATTCTTACCGTGTGGGA
>JAMYXO010007644.1:10000-11870 GCA_033310375.1 Conus canariensis
CCCTCAATGCCAGGCGCCTGAAACTCAACCTGCCACGAGCAAACGAAACTGAAGATTGGGAGAAACTGGATGCAAAAATCGTCCAAAGACTCGATGCACTGATAGGGAAAAGCACCCTGGAACACAAACTAGCCACATATGGGGACATTGTGTAAGCCACATGTAGAGACGCCTATGGAGCAAAACTACCCAAAGAGTAAACACCTCCAAAGAAATCCAGACGCCAAGAAAAGATGGACAAGATCAGGGTCCAAAAGAAAAACCTCAAGATGCAAATGAAGACCGCATTGCCAGCTGAAAAACAAGGCTTGGGAAAACTGTGGAAAGACCTGAAAGAAAAACACAGCGCCCTCAGCAAAGCGGAATCTGCGAGGAAGAGGAAGAGCAAAAAGAAGAAGACACAAGAGCGCTTCTTCAGAGACCCCTTCCAGTTTGCCAGAACACTGTTTGAGCAGCCAAAATCTGGGACCCTAAGTGTGGACAAAGGAGTTCTTGAGCAGCATCTGAGGAAAACATACTCTGACCCACAGAGCAAAGCACCACTCGACATTCAAGGTCTGGTGTGGCCAACCAACCCTGAGGAACAGTTCAATGGCAAGCCTCCAACGTTGGCGGAAATCAAGAAGGTGGTCGACAAAGCCAGAGCCAAATCATCACCAGGGCCAAACGGAATACCTTACCAGCTTTACAAGAAATGTCCCAAGGTGCTGGAGTGGCTCCACAGGCTGCTGCGATCGGCTTGGAGAAACCAGAAGATCAGCGGCCAGTGGATGACGGCAGATGGTGTGTACATCCCCAAAGAGCAAAACTCAAGTGACATCAGCCAGTTCAGGCCAATATCACTACTGAACGTCGAAGGGAAAATCTTCTTCTCTGTCATGGCAGCAAGGCTGACCAAGTACCTGATGGAAAACAAGTACTTGGATGTGTCAGTCCAGAAAGGTGGCATCCCAGGCGTGGCTGGCTGTGTAGAACACGCCACAATGATCTGGGACGCAATCCAAAAAGCAAAAACAGAACAGAGAGACCTGGACGTAGTGTGGCTTGATCTGGCAAACGCATATGGATCTGTGCCCCATGAGATGATACAGTTGGCTCTTGAGATGTACCATGTGCCAAAGAACATCCGCGACATGCTCAAGAAGTACTTCAATGGATTCTCAATGCGGTTCTCTACCAAGGAGTACACAACAGACTGGATCAACTTGGAAGTGGGTATTGCAATGGGCTGTGCAATTTCCCCAATACTGTTCGTGCTGGCAATGGAACTCATCTTGAAAGCAGCAACAAACAACGCGAGACAAACAGACCTTGGCGATGGATACAAGATACCTCCTCTCAAGGCCTTCATGGATGACACTACAGTGATTTCATCCAGAGAAGACGAGACACGTCAAGTGCTGGAGAGGCTGGACGACATAGTTGCCTCATCCAGAATGAAGTTCAAGCCAAAGAAATCACGGAGTCTCTCACTGAGGAAAGGAAAAATGGCCGAATCTGTGGTCTTCAGTGTTGCCAACCAGGCCATTCCAACAGTCACAGAAGAACCAGTCAAGAGCCTTGGAAGATGGTATGATGATACGCTGAAAGACACACAAAGAGCAAAAGAAACCAAGCAGATGGCGGAGGAAGGCTTGGAGACCATTGACCAGTGTGGGCTCCTGGCAAATACAAGGTCTGGTGTCTGCAGTTCATGCTGATACCAAAGCTCCTATGGCCTCTGATGATATACGACATCTGCACCAGCATAGTGGAGGCAATGGAAGCCAAAATCAACAAGTTCACAAAAGGGAAAAAGGGTTGGTGTCCCCCCTGGGCTGCTGACATAGCGCTGTTCTGTCGCCAAACAAAGCTGAAACTACCCTGAAAT
>JAMYXO010007645.1:0-11869 GCA_033310375.1 Conus canariensis
GTGGTTGTTTTTTTTGTTGGTTTGGTTTGGGTGGGTTTTTTGGGGTTTGGGGGTGTGGGGGTTTGGGGGGTGTTGGGGGGGGTGGGTTTGGGGTTTTTTTTGGGGGGGGGGGGGGGTGGTGGGTTTTGGGGGGGGGGGAAAATTATTTTGGGGTTTTTTTTAGTTTTTTTTTGAAAAAAAAAAAAAAAAAAAATAAAAGAATTTTTTTTTTTTTAAATTTTTATTTAAAGAAATTAAAGGAAAAGAGAGAAAATGGGTGTTTTTTTTGGGAGGGAAAATTTTGTTGGTTTGTTGGTGTTTTTGAAAGGGGTTGTTGGTTGGGGGTGGGGGGGGGGACGTGTGGTGGGTTGGTTTAAGTTTTTTGCGTCGTGGGTGTTTGTTTGGGTTTGCGCCGCGCGCCCCCCCGGGTTGGGCCTTTTTTCCCGGGTTTTTTGTTCCCTCCCTTTTGCTGTAACATATTGCCTGGTTTCACTACAGGGGAAAAATCAAATCCTTTCCATAAAGTTTTCCAGGACACGGGAACGGAAAACGCAATACACGGGGCTCACGCACGTGCCTTCTCCCCTCGTGAATGCCAACACGGGGACGCACGTTTTAAATGGTTTGGGCCAAAAAGCCCCCCACTTATTTTGCCCTGGGCAATGCGAAAAGCCCACACTATTTTTTTGGCGGGCAAAAGTCGGGAGTGGGCGGGGCTGAAATGGATTTAAAAGAGGGTGGAGAATGGACTGAAATGAGACTGGCGCCCCGCGCGCCGCGCGGGATACACCCCCACCACACACACACACACACCCACCGGGGAAAAAGAAAGAGAAAGAGAGAGAGAGAGAGAGAGGCGGGAGAATAGGCCCTAAAAAATCCCCACACGCCTGGAATTTGTTTTTCGTCCTTTTCCCAAATTTGGGAAACTATAAAAACCCACACACACACACACACACACACACACACACACAAAAAAAGGGGCTGCATGCTTGTTAATCAATAAGGTTTATATATATTCTAGAATCAAATGTCCATATCTTTTTTTCCTTTTTTGAAGAGAGAGAGAGAAAGAGAGAGAGAGAGTGGGGCCGAGAACATTGACACCCAAGCTCAAACCGGCCACCCCCGGGACCATAATTATTCGTTACGTGAGCAACACACCGCCAACTTCGTTTGCTGTTGCACGGCTGCGCGTGCGTGTTTCTTGATTTACTCCTCATTTTTCCCACGTGGGCCTCCAGACTCCACCAGAGAAGAGAGAAAAGGAAAGAGAGGCGAAGAGAGAGAGAGAGAGAGAGAAAACACACACACACACACACACACACCCCAAGCACCACAACGCCCCGCACGCACCCGGGGCCGGCGCGCGCCGCGCACAACACACAACACCACTTTTGCGCGCATCACTGAAAAGGGCCATGTGGGCCTACGGAAATTAGGTGGGAGGGGGGGAGGGCGGGAGGGGGGGAGGAGTAAGGTGATGTTCACCAAGGGTGTTTTCCCACCCCCACCCCCCCCCCCCCTTTTTTCGCTGATTGGCAGGTGAAAATAACTGATCACCCCCCACCCCCCCCCACCCCCCCACCCCCACCCACCCGTTTCACCCCTCTGCTACCCCGCCCTCTCCACCACCGCATCCACCCCTAAACACCCGATCCCCCACGATTTTTCCTTCCCCCTGTCACCTTTCTTTCTGACCCCCGGCGCCCAAAACGGGATGTGCATTGGAGAGAAAAAAAAAGAAAGAAAAGAAAGAAAAAAAAAAAAGGGAAAGAAAAAAAAAAAAGGGGAAAAAGAAAAAAAAAAGAAAAGAAAAAGACAGAAAGGGGAAAAATGCCACACACACACACACACACCACACACACACACCCCCAACACACAACACACCAAAAAATTATATATAATATATACAACTAAACAAATGTGAAGGGGTTCGACTTTATGCATTCTTTTTTGGCTCGTTTTAAACCTTTTTCCTTTATTTTTCACTTCAGAACATCAAGGTGAAGATTTCATTCTTTCACCTCATTTGAGGCAGACCGAGAGAAAACGTGGGGCTTCGACGCCTTTTTTCCGTGCACGAGCACAAAAAACCAAAAACGAATCGACCAAATATTTAAAGGACTGAAAGCGGAAAAAAGGTATATCAAACAAAAGGTCTGGGCAATTCAGCATATACACACACACACACACACACACACACACACACCACACACACACACACACACACACACACACACGAGAGAGAAGAGAAGAGAGAGAAGAGAGAGAGAGAGGAAGAGAGAGAATTCGGGTGGACTTTTTGGGCAGGTTTTGTAGATGCATATTGCGCACGCACACTCGCGAACAAACAAGAGAAAGAGAGAGAAGAGAGAGAGAGACCGACAGAGACAGATAGACAAACGAGACAGACAGACGGGCACAAGAGAGAGAGGAGAGAAAGAGAGAGAGAGAGAGAGAGAGAGAGAGAGGAGTACCGCTTCACAGCACAAAACACTGACGTGCGCCCCTTTCTAAATTACATTTCCCCCAGCAAATCTCCTCTCCACCAAAATCCCCCCCCATCCCCCCCCCACCCCACCCTCCACCCACCCCACCGTTTACCCTCCCCCCCCTCCCCTCCAGCATACTCTATTTTTTAGACAACACCCCAAGGGAGGTAAGTGGGGGGACACAGGGGACCAAAACGGATGTGGGCCGATGAAAATGCATAGAACACGACCATCGTCAAAATTTCCCCCGGGGGGACTATTTGGAGAGGGGCACTTAAAATTTTCGCCCCGCTCACACTGGGGAGACACATGGGCCTGAGCACACAACACAGAAATGCTGCGTAACCAGAATTGAGCACGAGGGTCCACAAACAACTCAGGGGCAAGGGTTTGAAGCAGTGAACATGACAGAAGGCGCGGTTCTGTGGGTGTGTTTTGGTTTTGATGTTTGGTGTGTGCGCGCGCGCGCGTTGGGGAAAAGAAAAAAAAAATTTGGTTTGTGTTTTTTAATGAAAGGGCCAACCCCCTTATAAACAGTTTAAACTGGACAAATAAAAACACAACAAACTATTCAAAGTGAAAATCAAAACAACAAAATGGGTTTTTGCAGCGCTTTTAAGATACAAGACAAAACTTTTTTAAAGTCCACCGCCAATAAAATCAACCGGTTTTAAATTTAAGGCAAAAGCAAATAAACACACAAAAAGAATACAACCAATTTTATATACAATACAAAACAAAAACCTCGTCATTTTGTCCTCGTTTCGTATGGTCATCTAATTTGTCTTGTTTTCCCGAACGCGGCATCTGGTTTCATTTTCTTCCCTCTTAAATTTAAGTTGTTTGGGTGATGATTTTCCCCCCACTTGCCTTTTAAACTGCAACAAAAAAATAACTTAAAAAAAAAACAAAAAGTGTTTAACTGGGTGCAGATCTTGCGTTCTCTCTAACGACTTTTTCCGCCGATTTTTTTGACGCACAAAAGAAAACGTGAGTGGGAAAAAAGAAAATGCCACCGAACGACTGAAAAATTGAACCCAGCTTAGCTCGCTGCTGTGACTGCATGTGGCATAAGACCTTTCCCCAAAAGCTCTGGGCCTTGGGTTTACAATATCCGACTCCCCAAACCGGCAAGCGATGCATTTCCATCTATGCAGAACTCTGACGCCGACGGTCCTATTGAGGGGTAAATATTTCTACCTATTAACAGCGGGAAAACGAACCAAAATACAAGCGAAGCGCAAAAAGAATCGATTTGTATTCTGGCATTAACGTCGCAAAGGGGAAAGAGGCGCGATATCTGGTAACACTGAGACAACAACAAGGGGTAATTGGAATGAAAACATTCTTACCACGCTTCAGTGTAACTTGAAGGGGCATAGGAACTTTTTCACTTTCGTGGTTGACAAATCCAACCAACAAACAAAATAAAAAAAAGAAGTTACAAACACGAAAAACCCAACAACACACTAAAAGATTTTTTGGAGAAATTGAAGGGGAATTTCTTTATCACAAAACATTTTTCCTGCCAGAGCCCTTTGACAAAAACCTCTAACATACCATCATATGGTCATTTCAATCACAGTATATCATAACCGTAAAGGGAATAAACATGTCTTTGGACACTCAAGTAAAAACACTAAGAAAATTTCACGCGCGTTTTCACGCAACGAAATATAACTATATCAAAACCCACATATACTCTAAACGAAAATAATCGACGGAAAATTTTCTATAAAATTAAATCTGTTTTCACTGCAAGTGGGGAAAACCCTTCTTTCTGTTACAAACCAACTTTAAGAAACTGGACATCTCTACACCCCAATTTAGTCAACAAACCCTACACCCATCCAACAAATTTTCAATCTTGTCGCCCCAATTTGTTTTACTCCAACATTCAATCAAACGGGATGTGTATGTTTTCTTGGGGAAACTGCAATCATTCTCTCATTAATTTTAATCAGGGTTTATATATTTTTTTGGTGCAAATTTGTGTAAACTGGGTATAATCTTATCGCCCCTTTCCAAACTAAATTCAAAAAACTCCCTCTAGGGCAAGGAAAACAAATTCTTGAAGTTTACCGAAGTTAAAGATTGTGCACCACACACAGTAATTGAAATAAATCAGTTTTTCATACGCTTCAGACAATATGATTCCCCAAAATCACATCTCCACAATAGCACAAATAGCACTTCCCCCTGCTTCCCCCCATCTTCACAACAAAACGAAACTTGAAGGAATTTCTAATAATTTCCAGACATTCAACGTTTAGGGCTCTACATTATGACTCGGGTTTTCCTGCTTCTGAAGGGCCATCTTTTCTAAAATAACTTTTTTCTACCTAATTTATTTTACTTTCAACTGCACGCGCCAGCAGTTTACCCGGCCTTTTTTGCAAAGAAACAAATATTTCAACAAAAAACCCCCATCACCTAAGAGTTAAAAACAATTCTAAAATTTCCCAAAAGGATTGGTGTCACCCCATTGCTTAAACTTCGGATTTTTTAAGGGCCACTGACCTTTAAAAATCCACAACTCATTAAAACTGATTTTCAAACACCAAAAATTGCTTTAAAATCTTTCTTCCCACAATTTTAACAATGACATTATTTTATCGCTTGGGGGACAAAACAATCATTCAGGTAAAAAAATCCAAAAAAATTTTTTCGGGGAGTCTGCTACAAAGCGTTTGTGCCCTAAAAAGGGTACAGTCCCAACGTCTACATGAAGGGTTTTCATAGTGATGGACATCACAAGAAGTGCCCCAAAGAGGTTTTTTTGGGAACTCAAAAAGAAAGCCCGTCCATGAACTCATACAAAAAGATCAATGAGTGAACACATACGAACAGATTTTTGGGGAAACGCACCAAAGGGGTCTGTGCAATTTTCGTACCGCACTGAATCCATCCTCTGTCGAGAAGAGTAAAGAATCGGTCCCAGTGGGGTTTATGACCTAAAAATAACGCAGGCACTGATTGGTTTTTGACTTAACCAGAAGAGGGCTGTGGGTACCCTTACCCAAGGGGGGGGGGTGGTTAAAATTTGGCCATCTGGAGAAAACTCCACTGGGAACCCGGTTTTTAGAGAGAGAGAAAAGAGAAAAGGGGGGGGGGGGGGGGGGAAAATCAAACTCAGAAAAACCTTTGTTCGAACGGACAGACAGGAGACATACAACAACAGACAACGAGTCTATTTTTTAAAGAGAAACATGAACAAACAACCTCTCCCAGGGAGCACCAAAATGCACGTAGCACGTCAAATAAAGTCATTTCCATCCCAGTTTTCCACTATTTTACTTACCAGTGCTTAAATCGAGTGCCTTAACACTACTTCAAAACCGCAACCCTCGAACACTTCTATTCGTTTGTGAACGACTCTTAAAGCCAATAAAGAAACATCTTGTGGGAAATGAAAATGGTTCTTTTTCAAAGCCACCACGAAAGGGCAAACGCTGTCTCATGCAGTTTGTTGTGTTTTTTGTGTGTGTGTGTGTGTGTGTTGTGGTGTGTTGTTTTTGTGGTTTTTGTGTGTGTGTGTGTTGTGTGTGGTGTGTGTGTTTCCATGCGGATGTTGTTTTTGCTGCAGCTGTTTCCCAGGGGTTTTTATTGTTTTGAACACGGACAAACTCGAGGGTACATCACCGCAATAACACCGGGAATCACGTTTTGCGTGCTTTAAACACTGGGTGAAATATAAAAACCATGCTCTCTCTCTCTCTCTCTCCTCCCTTCCTCTCTCTCTCTCTCTCTTCTCTCCACACACCACCCACACACACACACCACCACCACCCGCACGCACACACCACGCACACGCACAACACCACACACAACAAACACACACACACACCACAGACCCCCCACACACACATATATATATATAATAAAACACACACACAACCCACACACACACACACACACAACAACACACACTATTACGCATTAACCGCCGAGCCCCACGACGCGCACTCACACACACACACACACACACCACACACACACACCACACACACACAACACACACACACACTGGCATTCTTTACGCCTTCCCAGGGGCAGCTAAGGATTTCCTGCTCCATTCCTCCAGGGTGAGACCCTTTTGGAGCGCTAACTTACTCTGCACTCTTCTTCTTCATTTCTCTTTGTTTTCTCTTATTTCTTTCTTTTACCCGCGAACCCCCTTCTCTCTCTCTCTCTCTCCTTCTTCTCTCTTCTCTCTCTCTCTCCTCTCTCTCTCTCTCTCTTGTGCCCTTTTAAAAAATACCCGTGACCCTCAAAAAGCACAGCGAGGTTTCGATCAATATCAAGCCCTAACGCCAGAGCTTAACAAAGAAATTTTTAAATATTTCATACGCTTAGGATTTGTCTTTTTAAAATATTCCCTTCATAAAAAACTTTTTTTGTCATTTAAAATCTGTTTTCATAAGAATCTCTCTCTCTCTCCCTCTCTCTCTCCTTCTCTCTTCCCCTCTCCCCCTCTCTCTCTCTCTAAAGTCATAGCTATTTTTTTATATAAAGCATCAAAAAGCGAACTATGAAAGAAACAAAAATCCGACCCCCCCCCCCCCTCCCCCCCCCCCCCCCCCCCCCTTTTAAAACTCCCCCCCATCGCACACCCCTCGGCAAACGGTCAAGCCCCCCCCCCTCCCCTCCACCCCTTTTCCCCCCCCCCTCTTCTCTCCTCTCTCTAACAGCACATTACCATTCTAAGCTAAAGCCTGGCCTGCAAAGAGCACGAAACCCCCATCAAAACCGAACACTACGTAGTTTAAGATTAAAAAGAAAAAGACAAAAGAAGAAAAGGGAAAAAACACAGAGAAATTCTATCTGCTCGAAAACTTTTATCTACAAAGTCAAGCCTAGAATAAACGGAGAAAATTTTTTGTCAGCCCCTCACATAAAACTCCCCTTTCTCCTAAAAATTTTCACCCAGCCCGCCACTGGATTTACGCAGAAAAATATGTTTATAAGAGTTTTTGGGTTTTCTTTTTAAGGTTTTTGTCTTAGATTTTCAGGTTCTTTGATGGTGAGGGAAAAAGGGTTTGAAAGAGACAGCAGATAGACCAAAATTTTAAAGAGAAAGAAGAAAGAGAGTGAAGAGAGAGAGAAGAACAAGCAGAGACAAGACAGAGACAAGAAAAGAGACAAGAGAGACAGAGAGAAAAGAAGAGAGAAGGAAGAGAGGGATGAGACCCAGAGTTACTCTCTCTCTCTCTCCTCTCCTCTCTATCTACTATCATCTGTGTGTGGGTGTGTGTGTTGTGTGTTGGGGTTTTGTGGTGTTGTGTGTGGGTGGTGTGTGGTTGTGGGGTGTTGTGTGACAATCTCTTAGGCCAGATCAAAACAAAAGAACAAAACAAAACCAATCTCCTTCACCCCTAACATACCCAAACTTTTGCGAAACAAAACAATCCGCAAACCGTCTTTCTCTTTTACAAGGGAAGGTTGATACAAAAGTGCAGCAATGTGTGTGTGTGTGTGTGTGTGTGTTGTGTGTGTGTGGGGTGGTTGGGGTGTGTTGTGTGTTGTGTGTGTGTGTGGCGTGTGTTTGGGGTTGTTAGTGTGTGGGGGGTGTGGGTTTGTGGGTGTTTGTGGGGTTTTAAAAGAACAGACAACAACAGAAGAGACAGGGGCACGAGAAGTACAGGTTTCTTTTAACCATTTTAAAGGGGCACTAAAAATTTCATATAAATCGCTGCGTGGAAAAGGGGGGACACTGGCTAATGCCATCCCATTGAACGTTAACGACTGGGGGGCCACCAAAACAGACGAAACCATGTCCCCTCCACGTGGCAGTTGTGCCTAAAACGAGATCCGTTCAACAAAACGTAGTCCGAAAGTGAAAACGACATTCTCTCGGGTGCAAAAAGATGGTTTTTTACTTTTCGTCGAAGACTGCAGATGAAAAACATAAAAGATAAAGGCCCCATTCGCCCCTCTGCAAAGACAGGAACATTCTTATCAGTACATAGGTCCTGTTTAACCAAGGATAAACTTGGTTCTGCTAACCCAAAAGGTCCGGTAAACCCACCTCGAACAGCATAGGGGAAAAACATTTTCTCTTTGGGGTCAAAATCTGACAAATTCAAAAACCCCTCGCCACCCCTTTATTCTTCTCTCCTAACCATCCCCACAAAACCCCACGCGCGCGCGGACACACACACACACACCACCACACAAAACACCACACACACACCCACCAACACACACACAAACACACACACCCACCCGCGCGCCCGCAGCACGTAAAACACAAAACACACACCACACACACACACACACACACCCACACACACACGACAATTATGATAGCAATTTTTAGGCAATCGCCAAAAGGTTTCGAGATAAGAGGAAACCCATTCACATAATTAAGGGGGACTTTTACCCTCCTTTGTTTATTTCGAAAAAGGTGAGAACTTCACGAACACAACAATTAACATGCTCCACATTTTGATGGCTCTCTGAGCCCCCTCTCTCTCTCTCTTCCCTCTTCTCTCCTAAACACACCACACAAAACACAAACACACAACACAACCACACACACACACACAACACATTGCACCGCGTTAAAAGAGAAATTTTGAGTAATGTGTGTATAACACATCCCTGAACGACACACACTTGCACGCGCGTTGAATTCAACCATTCCTTAAAAGAGAAAGCTGATGTGATTGCGTATTTAAAACATCATCCCTAAACGTAAGGATAAAGTAATTTAAAAAACATCACATTTTTTAAAAAAAAAAAGACACTGATTTCTCGAAAAAGCTCGCATTTTCGGGTTGAAACAAAAAAGAAGAAGAAGAAGAAGAAGAAGAAGAAAAAGTCAAGAACAAAAAAAGAACAAAAAACAGCCAAGAAGAACAAAACCCAACACAAGAAAAGAAAACAACACACGAGAAACACACGCACTTTTTCAGGACAAACATCAACCTATCTCATAAATTCCCCGGGGGGGGGGGGGGGGGGGGGGGGGGGGGGGGGGGGGGGGGGGGGGGGGGGGGGGGGGGGGGGGGGGGGGTTAAAGGGAAAAAACTCCGGAAGAAGGGGCAAGACTTATTCCAGCCCCGATCCCCACAAAGCTGAATGCCATTCCCCTTTGTTTTCAGTCATTTTCGACCGGCAGGCTCGCAGAATTCACACACTTCGCTGTTCATTCCTCTTCCCCTGGTATGCACCACCCAGCTCCCCAACGCTTTGCCCTTCACCGCACAGAACGTACGGGAAAAGGGGGAGACCTAAGATTTTTTCCCCCAGGCTTTGGGCTTTGTAACACTTAAGGGGGGGGGGGGGGGGGGGGGGATTGCACGGGTAAAGGAAAACAGACGACAACAACAGACAAGACAAGAAAAAACAGACACACAGACATCGGGCAGAACAGGAAAACAAGACAAAGACAGAGAGAGAGAAGCGACAAACAACACGGACAACAAGACGACGGTCAAACAACACAAACAGTAAAAACTATACTGTGTTGTGGGGTTTTGTGTTTTTGTGTGTGGTTGTTTTGTTGTGTTTGTTTTTTGGGGTTGTCGTTCTGTTCTTTTTCTACCGACCGTCCAATCTGGGGGCGATCACACACACTTCACAGTCGCAATTCCAAATGAAAAGCAGACAGCGAGCCTCCCCTCTCTCTCTCTCTTTCCTCCTCGCACCCACACACACACACAACACACACACACACACACACCGCGCGCGCCACGCGTACACGACACGCAACGGGGCACAATCCACTCCACGTTCTGAAAAAAGCTACGAAGGCCAGCATTATTATAAATGTACCAACATACAGAAATAACTTTGGAACTTCCACTCTGAAAAACCCCCTTCATCTTCCTTGCTTCGTAGCTAGGAGATAAAAACGGATAAACACCACCCACACACACACACACACACACAACACACCCCCAACACACACACACACCCACACACACAATAAAAAGGGGAACCACCATTTAAACTTTTCCTTTTTTTTTTTTTAAACATTTTTTCTATATTTCTTAAAGTCCAAAAATAAATACATTTATTTAGAGAAAACGGGCCGGCGTGCATTCGCCAGAACATCTGTCCCCCTGTCACGACATTCACTTTTTGAAATCAACCCAAAACATCCCCCCACCTGAAACCCGGGACAGCCAAAGTCTACGGGTGAACTCACCACTTACGCCAATGATTTACGGGACAAATTTACACAGATGTTGCGTTTTTCGATTAATAACTAAAACGACAGAGAAGAAAACTAAAAGAAAAAAGCTTTAACACAATCCCCCTTCCTGAGTCACTTCTTTGGCGCCAGACCACTCACCATATATACACAAACAGGCTCGTCCACAAGAGCCGGGGGTAAGGGGCAATCTTTATCATGTATTTTCTGGTGTGTGATGCTGCTGCGTCGCGGCGTGCGTGCGTGTGTGTGTGTGTGTGGGTGTTGTGTGTGGTGTTTGTGTGTTGTGTGTGTGTGGTTTTCCCCTCGTCCCGTCCCCTTTTGGTCTGTCTGTTTTTCTGTCTCGTCGTCTCGTGTTCATTGTGTGTGTTTTGTGTCCCCGTTAAATGCCTCTCTGCAAAATCACCACGCCCGCAACAAAAATTAATGATTAGACTCCATTTTGGGCTGGGATTTATTTTCTGCATTCAGTCAGGTAAAATGTTTTCAAGAAATAGATAGAGAGTACTAATAGATAGTAGATAGACAACGAAAGATAATAGATACATAAAATAATATATAAATACAACATAATACATAGATAACGACAATAGACACAGAGCAGAAAACAGACAAACAACAGATAATCGAAAGACAACTAATAAAAGATAATAATAGAAGATAGATGATAGATAGAAAGATAATAATAGATGAATTTTATAAATGACACGGGAACTATACAAAAACGTGTGTGCGCGTGCGCGCGCGCGCGCGCGCACGCGTGGGGGTGTGTGGTGTTTTTGTGTGTGTGTGTGTGTGTGTGTGTGTTGTGTGTTGGGGCTGCATACGTGAGTGCGTCGTCGCTATAAACGAGAGGGGACAGGGGAGGGGGGGAAGGAAGTGACAAAAAGAAGCGAGAGACAAAGGGGGAAAAACAGACGAACTGGGGACAGACAGAAAATAAAGATAAAAAAGACAATTTCCGACAATTTCGACGTTCATTCCCCGCACACTGGTGGCGCACTTCTTTCGTGTTTTGTTTTCATTAATTTTTTGGGATTTTGTATAATCATTTTGGTTTTATACTAAACGATCTCTCTCCCCCTCCTCTCTCTCTCTCCCTTCCCCCCTTCTCCTCTTCCTCTCTCGTATCAGTTTTTTTAGTCCCTTAGCTGGGCAAGGGGCCGGGTGAAAAAAACATGTGTTTTTCTTCCTGTTTACCCTTTTAAAAAAGATTATCAAAAATCATCCCTCA
>JAMYXO010007646.1:0-11867 GCA_033310375.1 Conus canariensis
AGCTCAGGGGCGCTGGTCAAAACATTGTCTAAACCCCTGTATGTGTTATTTAAAATGTTTATGAAATTTTTGTAAGCATGCCCCCCTTCAGGCAGCTTTGTGCGCACGGCTTACATAAAAACGTGTGTGTGGGTGATTGTGTGGTGTGGGGTTGGGGGGTGCGCGCGCGGGGCGCGTGTGTGTGTGTGTGTGAGTGATTATTTAAGGCAAAAAAATGCTCAGAAATAGCACCTTAAAACATTTGATCAACAGTAAAAAATAATAATGATAGTAAAATAATAATATAATAATAAAAGTAATAATAAAAATAATGATACAACTACTGCCCACTTTTCTACTACAAACTAGCGAACTTTTAAGGAAAAAAACGGTCCCCAATAAAACGTCACCAAGAGAGGGGAGAGAGAGAGAGGGGAGAGAGAGAAAAGGGCTTTTTTTACACTTTTATATTTTAATTTTCATTACCAAAGAGGGCTTTTTTACAAGGGGGGGGAGGTAACAGAACAAAAAACCCTTTCCCTCTTCCCTTTCCCTGCAAACAAAAATTTCCCCTTTTATTCCCCATGTGTATCAAATCCCCAAAAATTTTTAAAAAACAAATAAATTTGTAACATTTTGTTTTTTTGTCCCCAAACCCCCACCACAGGAGTAATGCAGTAAGGGGTTTAAAAAAAAAAAAAAAAAAAAAAAACACCTTAAGACCCGACTCCACCATTCCTAATCAAAAAGATTTACATTGAATTTTACTGATTTCTTCAAAAATGAAAAAAAAAAAAAAAAAAAACTGACCCCGACCATCCACTCAAAACCCAAAAGACATTGAAACTTAAAAGATCTCTTTAACAAGCGATGAATGAAAACATTCATTCCGATAAACTCTTAAAAATGTATTTATCTTCAATTTTTACTAAACCTTCATTCCCTCTAATTTTTAAAAGCTTCCCCCCGATGAATTTTTGCAACTGATTTTATTAAATTTCATCATCTATGATAACACATCAGCGACATTTTGTTTTTTTCGCTATATCTAAACTGGAAAAATGAACATTTTTGTCCGCACTTTCAAAATTTTAACAGTCAGTGGGAAAAGAAATGTTTTTTTCGTCCCTCAATAATATTCTACATTCAGGACAAGGAGATTCTGTGGATGTTTTTACTTCCCAAAAAAAACTTTTTTTTCGCATTAAAACCTAAAAACCTCCCAAACCAAAACTTGCGTAATTTATTCTGTAACCCTTTTCTTTTTTTACATTTAGAAACTTTCGAATGAAACACATTCTTAAATGAGAAAAAAACCCCGATATTTTTCCCTTTAAATTTCCATATCCCCAGTGGGCCCAAATTTTGTTTAAAAAAACAAATAACCTGTCTTTTTAAATTTCCCCAATGAACTGGTTCCCCTTTTTCCCACTTCCCCGAGTCCCCTCCAAAACTATTCCAAAACCCTGTTTTGAAAGGACTGGGAAAAAGGAAAAAGGGGAAGAAGAGAGAGGAAGAGAGAAGAGGAGAAAAGAAGAATGAAAAAGGGAAAAAAGGATGAAATGATAGTACCGGCCCACCCAACAATGAGATCAACACCAAAATCAACAGGCAGAGACCCAAAGGGATTGATATAGTCCTTAAAGGAACGCAAACCCGGGATCTACAATTCTATTCCCCCAAAGATGGGAAATTTTTCCCCTCACAACAGGAACATCCCAACAACAACTCGTGGTGGGGGGTTTGTTTTTAAAACAGTCATCAAGAAGGGGGCTATGAGGAACGACAAGAGGGCGAAGAAGTTGGGGAGGGGGAGATTGCCCACACATCTTCATCTCATAAACCCAAAAAAAAGAAATGATAAACCCCAAACCATTTTACTCTAGATGCTGGATGACCACACAAACCCCAAAAACCTAGCGTTCGCCCCCCAACGACCCGTTTTGTCAGACCACAAGAACAGTTCCAACCCAAGGCTTGGAGGAATGACCACAAGCCCGCCCCCCCTCATCAAACCCCAACTTACAGTGTCCCCCAAGCAAAGTGTTTTTTCCCCCCTGAATTACAGAAAAAGGGGGGACGGACTCTCTTTGAGACCCTCACAGATCCCCCACAAAGCCAATCAACACAGGGAGAAAAGGAAAACCAAAAAAAAATGGGGGCGAGACTTCACAAAGGCCTGGGCTTGAAAGCTGCCCCAAGGGAAACCATCCCCCAAAGGGAGCACTAAAGGAAATTCCCAACCCTACGGGCCCGGGGGGAACTCCAATCCCGGGAAAATGCTGGGTTTTTAAAGGAAGCCCGGGACAGAGCAAAAAAAGCAAAAAGGCCCCCACTGAGAAAACATAAACGCTGAAGGGAAATAAAATGCCAGAAACAAGCTTTCCGCCGCCCCAAGCTGCAAGAAAAAGCTGGGAAGGGGGAAAACTAAACCTAAAAAACCGGACAAAAGGGGTGGCAGCAAGCTGGGGGAAACGGCTAGAACCCCTGTAATGAAAAAAACAAGCCCAAACCCCAAAAAACAATACAAGAAAGGGAAAAAAACTTCTCCGGGGAAAAAAAAAGAGCAGACCCACTTTTCATAGACCTATGAAAAAAATCCAATCTGGAAGTCCCCCTGAACAAGACCAGTCACCCGGGCCCCAAAAGGGGAACCCTCAAGAGGAAAGCCCCCCCCAAAAGGGAAATCTGACCACACTTTCACAGAGAAAGACTTGGGGGAACTTTTTCAGACCCCTCAACCTGAAGAAGTCCCCGGGCCCAAAAGGGAAATCACAAATGAAATATCTGCATTTTGGGGATAAAAGAAAAGGGCAGTCCTTCAAAATTTTTTAACTCCACGGGAAACAGGATCAGTACCACGGGTTTTGGGGGGGAAGCAACATGATCCCCATTCAAAAAAAGGAAAGGCCCAATCGAAGGCGACAGCTACAGCCCCCAATCACCCTTTACAACTCTTGGGGAAACTAAATGGAGAGACTTGTAAACCCAAAAAGGTTTTTCCTGGCCCCTTGAGGAGCACGCTGCGAGCCCTGAACACAACTTCCCCCAACACAGTTTCCAAAAAAAAAGACCAGATCACTTTCATCACGCAAACATTGAGGACCTTTCCAAGAAAAGAAGAACCCCCCTTGCTGTCGGATTGCCCAGGGAAAAGAAGGCTTTTCGAAAAAGTCTGGAAGGGCGACTTTTGGGTCAAACTACGGGCGATGTGGTGTGTCTGGGGGGGTTTTCCCCCCTGGGGTCAGCCCGTACCAACACAATCGCCAAGCCCGAGCAAGATTCAGGGGCCCAAAAAACCCAAAAAAAGGTCTGAACAGGGGGTACCACAAGGGGGGATCCTTTCCCAACGCTGTTCCCCCACTTCATAGTGAAAATCGTCAGAGAACCCCCAAAAGGGGGGCAGAGGAAACGATCTACGCGAAGACCTGGTGCTTTTTTGGGCTCTGAAGAGTACAAACCCCACCCAACCACAGGTTTCGCCCCAACTGCGCCCCCAAAAAGAACAGCGACTGGACCAAAGGGAAAGGCTTTTCCCCGTCAAATCAAGCAAAACAAACCCACACAGGGCCCTTTAGCCCCATCCAGCAAGAACAAGGGCAAGCTGAAAACTGAACAACCAAAGGCTTGCAGAGGAACCCCACCACCTACCTGGAATGACCTTTGGCCCAAGGGTTTACTTGGGAAAAAGCAGACCCCCAGATCGTAGCAAGGCCAAGTTTTAGACTGGCGATCACGAGGAAACTTTCGGGAACCCGGGCTGGGGGGCCGAACGAAAATAAACCTGAAAAAGACCCTATAAAAGGGGAGTCCGACCCTTTGTTGAGTAAGGGACGTCAGCATGGGGATCGGCTCAAAGTCCCAAACCCCAACCACCCAATAAAGAAAAAAACCAACTCCCCGTGTCATAATTTGGGCGCCATAAAATCCACCCCAATCCAAGATGAAAAAAGACCACGGGGTACAGTAAAATTGGGGGAACAGAAGGAACCAAAGATCCCCCAACCAAAACAAAATTCAAACGCCTTAAAAAAACCAAAAAAAATTGAACAACAGAATGACAACCCCCCAAAGGGCCCCGGTTGAAAAGGGGCAGCTTCATCTGCCATCAAGACCCTTAAAAAGACAAAGCCCACCCTTGATGGAACACAAAGCAAAGCCAACCCCGGGAAAATTTAAACCCACCCATCTTGGAAAAACCAGGTTTTTCCCCAACATCGCGCCAGAAATTTCCCGGAGTGGAGAAGAGGGGGAATACAGTCAAAACCCCCAAAGGAAGGCCCTGGCCAGGAGAAACACCCTGCAACCAATTCCCCCCCGGAAACTGGACCCATGTCTTCCCCAAAGGTTTCCGCCAAAAGGGGCAACGGGGGATGGGGGAGCTGGAATCTTCCCCCCGAACAAAGACGGAGATGAAGAAATTGAAATTTAAAAAACGGGAAAAACCCACCAAACTTCCGACGGGGCAGAACCCTCTTTGGGGAAAGCCACAACAGTTTTTGCAAAACCCTCCAAAAGAACAAAAAGGGCAGGTGGTGGGGGGTTTTCTTGCTCTCTTTCCCTCTCCAACCCTCAAGAACTCCCGCTGGAAAGAACAGAACCCCTATCCCTTCACCCTTTTGCCCCGAGTGCCCCGAGTGGAAAAGTGGTGATACAATGGGGACCACACACTGGGCATCAGAGGGAACAAAAAAGCGGACATTCTGGGAAAAGATGGTGCACAAAGGACAAACCCAACAACCTGGGGTTTTAACATAAATCAAGACCCAAACCTCAAGGGGAAAAACAAGGAATAAAATGGCCCCCCCTCCTGCATCCCAAATACAAAACCCCAAAACACAAAACCATTTGCTGGGGCGACGGAACAGGCCCAAAATCTTCCGCCTGAAGGGCTGGACACAATCGCCTGCTCCACCCCCATCACAAAAATTTGGCAAAGGGGCAAGTGGAGAAATGCCCCCTTTTAAGAGGGACCCAAAGCCAACTGACCCACATCCCTTTAAGTCTGTACGACGTATGCAACAACCGGAGAAAAATACTGGCCAACAAAACCCCCCCACAGTGGGAAACCAAGCGTATGGGAAACCCCGGAGGACGCGACGGACGGGAGGGCCCTTTATCGAGGAAAACCGGGCGCTATCCAAAAGGGGAAAGGGGAACGAGGAAAAAGAAGAAATCCACACTATTTCCCCAAAACCCCTTTTTCCTGAAAGGGCGGGGAGAGAGAAGAAGAGAGAAGAGAGAGAGAAAAGAGAGAGAGAGAGAAAAGAAGAAAAAGAAGAAAAGAAGAAAAAAGAAGAAAAATGAAAAAAAAATAGTGAATAAAAAGATAGTATCCAAAGGCCCCCCCAACAATGAGAAAGGGGAGGGGGGTGGAAGGGGAAAGAGCGAGACAGACAACAGAAAAGACAAGGAGAGAGAGAGGGAAAAAGAAAAGAGAGAGAGAGAGAGAAGGGGGGAGGGGAAGAAAAGAAAAAAGGGCACAAGACAACCCTTTAAATTGGGGGGGGAGGGGGGGGGGGGGGGGGGGGGGGGAGGGGGGGGGACAGGGGTAGTAAAAAAGGCAAAAAGGCGGGGGGGGGAGGGGGGGGGGGGGATGGGGTTTTAAAAAGGGTTAAACCCGGGGAAAAAAAATAGAAGGGGGAATACCACTTTTCTTTCCAAAAATTTAAAATCTAAAAAAAAAAGCCATTGGGGAATATCCCCTTTACCTTTCCTGAAAAAAAATTTTTTTAAAAAACCCCCCAATTAAAACCCCCTTTTTTTCCCCTTTCCCTTTTAAAAAAAAACCCCCTTTTTTTAAATTTTTTTTAAAAAAAAAAAAACCCCCCCCCTTTTTTTTTAAAATTTTTTTAAAAAAAAAACCCCCAAAAAAAAAAAAAAAAAATTTTTAAAAAAAATTTTTTTCAAAACCCCCAAAAAAAAAAAACCCCAAAATTTTTTTTTAAAAAAAAAAAAGGGAACCCCAAAACCCCCCTTTTTTTTAAAAGGTTTTTAAAAAAAAAAGGGGAAATTTCCCAAAAAAAAACCAAAAAAAAAAAAAAAAACCCAAAAGGTTTTTTAAAACCCCCTTTCCCTTTTTTTTAAAAAAAAAATTTTTTTAAAAAAAGGGGGAATATCCACTTTTTCCCCCCTTTAAAATCTAAAAAAAAAAAAAATTTTTTTAAATTTAAAAAAAAAAAAACCCCAAAAAAAAATTAAAATTAAAAACCCCCCAAAATTTTTTTTTTAAAAAAAAAAAAAAAAACCCCCCCTCCCAATTAATTTTTTAAAAATTTTTAAAAAAAACCCCCCAAAAAATTTTTAAAAAAATTTTTTTTTAAAAAAAAAATTTTTTTAAAAAATTTTTTTAAAAAAAACCCAAATTTTTTTTTTAAAAAGGGTTCCCCTTTTTTTTTTTTTTAATTTTTTTAAAAATTTTTTAAAAAAAAAAAAAATTTTTTTTTTTTAAAACCCCAAAAAATTTTTTAAAAAAAAAAAAATTTTTGGGGAAACCCCTTTTTTCCCAAAAAAAATTTTTTTTTTTTTTTAAAAAAAACCCCCCTTCCTTTTTTTTAAAAATTTTAAAAAAATTTTTTCTTCCTTTTAAAAAAAAAAAAAAAAAGGGAAAAAAAAAAAAAAAAAATTTTTTTAAAAAACCAAAAGGAAAACAAAAAAACCCCAAAAATTTTTTAAAAAACCTAAAAAATTTTTTTTAAAAAAAAAAAAAATTTTTTTTTAAAAAAAAAAAATTTTTTTTTTAAAAAAAAAATTTTTTTAAAATTTTTTAAAAAAAAAAAAAAAAAAAAAAAAAAATTTTTTTTCCCCCCCCTTTAAAAAAAAAATTTTTTTTAAAAAAAAAAAAAATTTTTTTTAAAAAAAAAAAAAAAAATTTTTTTTTTTTTAAAAAACCGCCCCAAAAAAAGGGGGGGGGGGCCCCCCAAAAAAACCCCCCTTTTTTGGGGGGGCCCCCCCAAAAAACCCCCCCCCCCAAAAACACAATTTAAAAAAAAAAAAAAGGGGGGGGGGGGTTTTTTTTTTTTTTCCCCTTTTTTCCCCCCCCCCCCCCTCCCCCTTTTTTTCCCCAAAAAAACCCCCCCCCCGCGCGCAGCGCGCCCCCCGGGGCCCCCCCAAAAACCCCCCCCCAAAAACAAAACCCCCCCCCCCCGGGGGCCCCCCCCCCAAAAAAACAAAAACAAACCAAACCAAAAACCCCCCCCAAAAAAAACCCCCCCCCCAAAAACCCCCCATTTCCCCAAAAAACCCCCCCTTTTTAAAAAATTAATTCCCCCCTTTTTCCCTTTCCCCCCTTCCCCCCTTTTTTTTTTTTTTTTTAAAATTTAAAAAGGCCCCCAAAAAATTTTTTTTTTCCCCCTTTTTTAAACCCCCCCCCACCCCCCCTTTTCCCCCCCCCCCCCCCCTTTTTTTGGGGGCCCCGGGGAAAAAAAAAAAACCCCCCCCCCCCAAAAAAAAAAAAACCCCCCCCCAAAAAAAAACCCCCCCGGGTTTTTTCCCCCCCTTTTTTTTTTTCCCCCCCCCCCCCCGGGGTTTTTTAAAAAAACCCCCCCCCCCCCCAAAAAAACCCCCCCCCCCAAAAACCCCCCCCCCCGGCCCCCCCTTTTTTTGGGGTTTTTTTTTTAAAAAAAATTTGGTAAATTTCCCCCCAAAAAAAAAAATTTTAAAAAAATTTTTTGGAAAAAAAAAGGGAAAAATTTTAAAAATTTAAAAATTTTTTTCCCCCCCCCCCCAAACCCCCCCCCTTTTTTTCCCCCCTTTTTTCCCCCCCCCCCCTTTCCCCCTTTTTTCCCCCCCCCCCCCCCCTTTTTTTTAAAAACCCCCCCCCCCCTTTTCCCCCCAAAAAAACCCCCCCCCCCCCCTTTCCCCCTTTAAATTTCCCCCCCATTCCCCCTTTTTTTGGGGGAAAAACCCCAACCCCCCCCTTTTCCCCTTTATTTCCCCCCCCCCCCCCTTTTTTTCCCCCCCCCCAAAAAAAAAGGGGGGGGAAAAATTTTTTTTTTTTTTTTTTATTTTTCTTTTTCAACCCCAAAAAATTAAATTTTAAAAAAAAGGTTTTTTTTGGGGAAAAAAAAAAGGGGGGGGGTTTTTTTTTTTTTAAAAAAAAAAAAACCCCCAAAGGGAAAAAAAAAAATTTTTTTTTTTTTTTTTTCCCTTCCCCCCGGGGAACAAAATTGGGGGGCCCCCCCCGGATAAAGGGGTTTTTGGGGGGCCCCCCGGGGGGGGGGCCCCCCCCCCCCAGGGGGGGACCCTTTTTTTTGGGGGGGGTTTTTTTTAAAAAAAAAAAACCTTTGTTTCAAAAAAAAAGGCCAAAAAATTTTAAAAAAAAAAAAAAAAAGGGGGAAAACCCCCCAAAAAAAAAACCCAAATTTGGGGGTTTTTTTTAAAAAAAAAAGGGGCCAAAAAAACCCCAGGGAAAAAGGCCCCGGTTTTTTTAAAAAAAAAAAAGTCCCCCACCCCAAAAACCAAAAAAAAAAAAAAAAAAAAAAAGGGGGGGGAAAAAAAGGGGCCCGGGCCCCCCGGCCCGGGCCCCCCCGGTCCCCCAAAAAAAAAAGGGAAAGGGGGGGCCCCGGGGGGGGAAAAAACGGGGGCCCCCCGGGGGCCCCCCCCCAAAGGGGGGGCCCCAAAAAGGGAAACCCCCCCCCCAAAGGGGGGGCCCCCCCAAACCCCCCCCCAAACCCTTTAAAAAATCCCCAAAAAAAAAGGGGAAAAAAAACCCCTTTTGGGTTTTTTTTAAAACCCCCCAAAAAAAACCCCCAAACCCCCCCCCCCAACCCCTTTTTTTTTTTTTTTAAAAAAAAAAAAAAAAACCCAAAAAAACCAAAAAAAAACCCAAAAAACCCCCCCCCTTAAATTTTTCCCCCCCATTTAAAAAAGGGAAAAAGGGGTTTAAATTTTAAAAAAAAACCCCTTTTAAAATTTAAAAACCCCCCAAAAAAAAAAAACCCACCCAAACCCCCCCCAAAACGAGTCTTTTTTTTTTCTTTTATATATAAAAGGGCCTTTTCCCGATGGCATCAAGTCGAAAGTCCCCTATTTGCCGACAAAAACCATGTGGGCCCCAAGCCATCATAAAAAAAAAGATGAGAAGTGCTGCAAGAAGACCTACACCCCTTACCACCTGGGAGGAGAAGTGGTTTTAAGGAGTTTTCCCTCCACAGAATGGGTCAACGCGAAGTTTTTTTTTTCGGGGGCGGAACAAAAATTGCCCCTGTTAGACTACCAAAGGCCAAAATATCGAAAAAAAGTCCCCAAAAACCACTAAATTTTCTTGGGGGCAAAACCATACAATAAGCAAGTGGGAAAACTCACATTTTACTCCATCCGAAGAAAAACCAGCAAAGGGCCCAAAGGGTTTGGGCCGGCGCAACCCCCCGATCGGGAACAAGAAACAAAAAAAGGGAAAATGGTAAAAAGCCCTTGTTCGCCCGCTTCTTGATAGGCAGGCCACCGTCCCGGGATCCCCCTAAAAAAACTGCAAAAAGAATTGAGGGCCCCCGAGGGAAAATCCCAACGAAAGCAGCAAGGGTGGGTGCAAAAACGCCACCCCCCCAAACAAACAAACTCGACTCCATCCTTTTACCCTCCCTTTAAAAAGGGCCCTTTCCCCCAACAAACCGCGGGCGTAAAAAAAGCCCGCTTGGAGATGTTTTTTTAAAAAAATTCCAAAACCGGGCTCATCCCATTAACTCCACGTACCTTCCCCCCCCAAAAAATCTTGGAAAAAGCCAAAGGGTGGGGCCCCGAGGATCAAAAAATGGGCCAAGCACGACATTTTCCAAACATCACGAAAGGGGGTACAAAGGGAATAAACCTTTTTTTTCCAAGGGAAACCCTACCAGAAAAGGAACAAGTTGGGCCTTTAGGAGGTTGTGAAAAGCGGGGTCAAAGGACTGCTTCAATCCCGCTGGCCCTCCCATCTTTTTGAACCTGAAACAAAACCCCCCACCCACCCCTTTTCCCCCAAAATTAACCCCCCAACCCCCTTCCCCCCCTCTTTTTTTTTTTTTTTTTTTTTTTTTTTTTTTTTTTTTTTTTTTCAAAACCCAAAACCCCCAAACCCCCCGCAAAAACTTCGGCCCAAACCCCCAAATAAAAAAACAAAAAAACCCTCCCGCCAAAAAAGAAGGGTTTGGGGCCCCCTACAACCCGGGAGAAGAAAAGACCTCGGTCGTAGAAATTTTTTTGTTTGTTGTGTCCAGTAGTCCCGGTAGTAAAAATAGTATATTTTTAGTATTTGTTAATTTCTGTTTTGTTGTTTGTTTTGTTCTTTTGTTGTTTTTTTTTTTTGTTGTTTTGTTTTTGTGTTGTTTGGGTTTTAAACAAAAATGGTTTGTACGTATTTGGGAAACGCATTTGGGAAAGAAATGATATGAAGATGATGATGATGATGACGACGACGACGACTGACGCCACCGACACAAATGATGATGATGATGATTAAGATGGATGAAAGAGATGATGACGGGCGACGATGTGAAAGGTTTGGGTTTAAGATTATGTTTTTTGGTTGTTGCTGTTGGGATATTTCTAAAAAGAAAGGGGGAGGAGGAGGAGGAAGAAGAAAGAAAGAAAAAAAAAAGAAAAAAGAAAAAACAAGAAAGAAAAAAAAAGAAAGAAAGAAATAAAAAAAAAAAAGCTGGGACCCAAAAAATTTGCCTTTTCCCCCAAAAGGCCCCCCCTTAAAACCCTCTCATCCTCTCGTTTTTTTTTTTCCCTTTTTGTGTCCTCTGGGACCTGTAAAAAAGCAACCACATTATAAACCGCATCAACGACAAACAACTTCAGGCCGTTGAGGCCCTTTTCCCCCACCACTGGGTGCTGTGACTTCCACTACCTTTTCTTTTTTCTTTGGGGCTTCCACTACCTACTTTGGGGCTTTTTACTTCCACTACTGGGTGGTGGGTTTACTTTCCCCTACTGCTGGTGCTTTGACCCCACAAACCCAAATGCTCTGAAAACCGATCCTACCCCCAACACTTTTCGGCACCGTCCGGGGAACCCCCTCCGACAACTCCGTTTTCTTTTTCACTAGCGGTTTGGGAGTGCGCTCTACGAAGACTCCTGCAGACTTTTGTTCAGTGCGCCCCCCCGTTTAAATCTCCCCCCCCCCCAACCAAATACAGCTTTAAACCATGGGCCTTCAATTTTTTTTCCTTCCCCTTTCCCCCCCCCCTTTTTCCTCCCTCCCCCGCCTTTCCCCCTTCCCCCCCTTTTTCCTTCGCTCCCCCCGTTTTAGTTCTGCCCCCTTTCCCTTCCATTTACCCCTGGCCCACAGTTACTGTTGGCCCGTTTTCCCCCCCCTTTTTACAAACCCTCTTGAGATAAATTAGTCTCCCCGGGCCCACATACACGCACAACCAACGGCCCAGCGCGCGCGCGCGCGCGCGCGGCCCCGCGCCCCAACACACAAAAACAAAACACACCACACCCCACAAAAAGCACCCCACACCCGCATACACAAAACCTTTATTTCACCCCCGCGCGCGCGCCCCCAAAAAACACAAAACACACACACCCCACACCCCCCTCTCTCTCTCCCCCTCCCCTCCCCACAAAACACCCCACACAATTCACACACTTCACACACACACAAACCCCACAACACACACACAAAACACACAAAAAACACAAAACACACCAACAAACACACACACAGAGAGAGAAGGGGAGGGGGGGGGGTTTCGGGGGCGTGAAAAAAAAAAAAGTCACAAAAAAAATTGGGAAATTAAAATCCACAGGATGATCAAGGCAGAACAGTAGAAAGCTCTCCGGGCCCCCAGTTTAGAAACCCCGTGTTTGTTTAAACCAGTCACCCTGCTCTGCCCCCGGCCAAGGGTGGGGATCAAAAAACCCAGGGCGGAAAACTAGAGAGTTTTTCCCTTTTAAACATA
>JAMYXO010007647.1:0-11866 GCA_033310375.1 Conus canariensis
GGTGAGGAGACGGAGGTGGAACTGGATTGGGCACATAATGAGGAAGGAGAGGAACGACGACTGCTGTGGCCCTTGGTTGGACACCAGAGGGAAGAAGGAAAAGAGGCCGACCGAAAACAACATGGCGGCGAATGGTGGAGAAGGAGAGAAACGGCGCAGGCTGGAAAACATGGAGTGTTGTACGCCATGCAGCTACACACCGAACACAGTGGAGGAGAGACGTCCAAGCCTTACGTGCCTCCTGGCACAGAGAGATTTAAGGTTAAGGTAAGGTAAGGATGGAGGCGTTGAATGCGATTTAGGGTGAAAGCAGCGAGAAACAGGGTGTCAGAAATACTTCGCCAACAACGGTGATAATGACAAAGAAAAGAAAAAAGTCTAGTCCGACGTAGCTGACAAAGAAGCAGCTACTAAGCTCCGTTTGAAAAACGAGGAGGGGTGAGTGGGGTGTGGGGTTGTTGGATGCGAATTAGGGTGAAAGCAGCGAGAAACAAGGAGTCAGAAATACTTTGAAAAAAACGGTGATATGACCCCCCCCCAAAAAAAAAAAAAGATGTAAAAATATGCTGAGTCAGCGCTGGCGAGGGTTGGATAGAAAAAGGGAGACAATGGACACGAAGGAAAGGAACGAACAAAGGAAGCAGAAGATTCTGATGGACGGGCGGTTTGGATGAAATCCGTTTCCTTTCTCGCCATAAAAGTGTAAACCTGATGTGGTATGAGTACAATGGCAGTGCAACAGAGGAGGTATAAACATGAATATCATGTATATGACAAGCATGGTCATGATAGGCGATTCCAACAACGCTCACGCTGACACCGGAGAGAAAAAAAAAAAAAAACGGGTGTATACACACATATACACCCGTAAACCCAATTACATATAAACATAAATACTTCAGTAAATCGACATTGTCAAATACGCACACATCTTCATAAGCAAACAAAAAATCTAATTCATTTATTACTTGATTGATTGATTACTTGATTGATACTGATTGATTGATTGATTGATTAACTGATTGCAGACTGAGATTCCAACCCCACGAAGAACTGCATTAAATCGATCATCCCAAAAGAAGCTGGGCCCTGTGGTTACAACTAATGTACTGTTGCAGACTGGTCATGCACAATACTGAAATGCATAAGGTTTAACCGTGTTCTCTCTCTCTCTCTCTCTCTCTCTCTCTCTCTCTCTCTCTCTCTCTCTCTCTCCCACCATCTAAAATACATAAAGTTTAATCGAGTTCTCTCTCTCTCTCTCTCTCTCTCTCTCTCTCTCTCTCTCTCTCTCTCTCTCTCTCTCTCTCTGTCTAATGAATGAACGAAGGAACTTGTATCCGAGTTCTACTCTCTCTCTCTCTCTCTTCTTTTTCGGTCTTAACATCCTCTAACCTTTCCTCTCGGATGAACCTCAGCCTTGGTGTACCGGAGCCTGGACGACCCTCCGCCACTCTCACCCCCAGTTTGAGGGGACGGGGCACGAGCAGAGAAGGCCGCAGACACAGAAGGTGACGGTCCTCCCGAAGCGTGCATGACGATGGCTGGGCGTCTGGGCGTGCGTGGCCCGGCGGTCCTGATGCTGCTGCTGTTGCTGCGACTGCCAGGGGTGTTGGGTTTGTGTCGGCGCACAGGTGGTTGGCCCCGCGTGAAGGGCACCGGCTGCGTCAGCGAGGGCTTGGGTTCGGACCTTGGCCTTGCCGCCGCTGCGGCGTTGGCTGCTGCCGCTGCCGCTGCCACCGCTGCTGCTGGTGAAGTTTGCGTTCCGTTCTGGCAAGAGGGATGGGAAAAAGAAAAGTGTGAATAGCAACGGGCTGTGTTTCGTTTGGGACCTGGGCGAGTTTTCTCCTCCTCCTCCTCCTCCTCCTTCTTCTTCTTCTCCTCCCCCTCCTCCTCCTCCTTCTTCTTCTTCTTCTCTTCTTCTTCTTCTTCTTCTTCTTCTTCTTCTTCTTCTTCTTCTTCTTCTTCTTCTTCTCCTCCTCCTCCTCCTCCTTCTTCTTTTTCTTCTTCTTCTCTTCCTCCTCCTCCTCCTCCCCTTCTTCTTCTTCTTCTCCTCCTCCTCCTCCTCCTCCTCCTCCTCCTTCTTCTTCTTCTTTCTTCTTCTTTCTTCTTCTTCTTCTTCTTCTTCTTCTTCTTCTCCTCCTCCTCCTCCTCCTTCTTCTTTTTCTTCTTCTTCTCTTCCTCCTCCTCCTCCTTCTTCCTCTGCTTCTTCTTCTTCTCCGTCTTCTTCTATTGGTACCTGATCAAATGGTCGAAGCGTTCAACTGCGAAGCCAACAGGCATAAAGTTCCAATTACTCGCGGAGTCGAACATGAATGGCTCGAAAATTCTCTCTCTCAACCCAGCTGTGAGTAGGAAGCTGAATTAGTTAAGGGGAAATTAAGAAGTTGGAAGGAATGGTCGTCGCTTTCCTTAAAATGTACACGAGACACGGTGAAGCTCACTACTCCTATGGTTGTTATGACATACAACAACAACAATAACAATATAATAATGATAACAATGATGATGATGATGATGATGATGATGTAAACAATAATAATGAAAATAATAATGGTGATGTTGGTGAAAATAACAACAATAATGATATAATCATAATAATGATAATAATAATGATGATAATAATCATCATCATCATCATCATTATTATTATTATTTATAATTGTTATTATCATAAAGTTAATAATACAAGCTACCTTGGGGGATTGCAAACTTCGAGTTTGTCGATTCGATTCCCACCACAGCCGTTATATTTGTGAGATCTTTTGGCCCCGACCGGCTTATACACCGAGCTCAGTTTGCTTTGGGCTCAACTGGGAAGGCTGGGACAACACAGTACAGTTTCAACCGCTTCATGGAAGCGTCTCTGGGTGTTGGTCAAACTTCCTGACCAACGCTGCATGTATCTGTATGTCTCGACGTGGATGGCGCCAGGATGTGCTAGGAAAGAAAGTTTAGAGCGCAGCATTGTCCTGAAGCCTCTGACCAAAGACAAAGAGACTCCATGACAGAGTAGAAGGTGATAGTGAAGACGATGCCGCGCACTTCACATCATCTTCATCCTCCTCCTCCTCCTCCTCACTGATCAGCATGTAAGAATCTCAGATTCTGTGGCCTGTTCCCATGGTGTCCTCCATGTCGATTTCCGTCTATGCCCTTTCTCAGTTCACGTCCCGGTTCGTTGCTACTAGAACATTCCTGGGGACTGTCGTTGGACTGACTTGGTGGTGCTCTCCGGAGGGGGGTATTCTGAACTTCTAAACTTTTTTTTCTCACTTTTTACCTCGTTGAAAGCGGAAGATCGCAACATTGTTGTTGCTTGGGTTTCCAGTCATGTTGGCATCGGGGGAAATGAAATGGCTGATCGTTTTGCCAGGAATGCCACAACAGGGAAACCGTCTAACATATCTATCCCCTACTCAGCTTTAAAACCAAAGTTGAAGATTATGTCACAGATCTCTGGCAGGACAATTGGAATACACAGACGGATAATAAACTTTTCCAGATCCGTCCAAACCTGAAAGAGTTCTTCTCATCTACGTCTGGTGGTCGCAAAGAAGAAAACGGTTTTATGCCGGCTGCACACTGGCCATCCGTTTTTAATCATTCGTACCTTTTAAGAGCGAAGAAGTTCCATGGTGGTACATGTCATGTACCACTCACAATGAAACATATTCTTTTAGAGTGTTGGGACTTGCATGATGTGAGACATAAGCATTATACAGCGGACTCCATTAAAACCTTGTTCAGTGTTGTTCCGCCTGATGTGATATTTGAATTTCTGATGGAGATTAACATTTTTCATCTGATCTGAGATTTTACAGTGGTTTCTGAGGGAGATTAACATTCTTCATCTCATCTGAGATTTTACAGTGGTTTCTGAGGGAGATTAACATTCTTCATCTGATCTGAGATTTTACAGTGGTTTCTGAGGGAGATTAACATTCTTCATCTCATCTGAGATTTTATAGTGGTTTCTGAGGGAGATTAACATTGTTCATCTGATCTGAGATTTTACAGTGGTTTCTGAGGGAGATTAACATTTTTCATCTCATCTGAGATTTTACAGTGGTTTCTGAGGGAGATTAACATTTTTCATCTGATCTGAGATTTTACAGTGGTTTCTGAGGGAGATTAACATTTTTCATCTGATCTGAGATTTTACAGTGGTTTCTGAGGGAGATTAACATTCTTCATCTGATCTGAGATTTTACAGTGGTTTCTGAGGGAGATTAACATTCTTCATCTCATCTGAGATTTTACAGTGGTTTCTGACGGAGATTAACATTTTTCATCTGATCTGAGATTTTACAGTGGTTTCTGAGGGAGATTAACATTCTTCATCTGATCTGAGATTTTACAGTGGTTTTCTGAGGGAGATTAACATTCTTCATCTCATCTGAGATTTTACAGTGGAAAGATTTTTAACAAAATTTCTGGTGTGTTTTTAGAAGATGTATTTTAAAGGGTTGTGTGAATGAATGACTTGTGAGTTGACTTCAACGCGGTGGCAGCCCTGAAATGGCCCTTTGTGGTCGGCTGGGCTATAAGCAACATTACCTTACCTTACCTAGGGGGATGCTCGCTAACGCTGGCTCCGCAACTAAGCATTTCTTGTTCTCAGTAGAGTGCTAAGTAGGTGGTATCTAGCGCATGTTGGATCAGAACAGCATCACTGAACACCACCTAAGTTACTGTTATAACGGTTTCAAAGACATCTTTTTCCTCTGCTTTTCATCAAATGGCCGTTGTGACATTGCACAGGTACAGGGCTACTTCTCGAAAATTAGAACCGTTATTTGGCAATTAAGAAACATTATTTATAACAGTTAAAAACCGTTTAAAACACCAAACCCTATAAAAACTGTTTAAAACCCGATCTTCTGAGGTTGGAGGCCACGACAGTCATCGGATCGCCACCAAACTTGACATAAGCCTACAGGAACATCCGCGGGTAACATAGGGTCATTAGATGGTCATTATGACCATTAAATTTGACCGTTAAAAACCGTTATTTTCAAAATTTAGGCTGTTCTTGATGAAATTCGGTATACATGTGCAGTTTTATATGCCGAAAAATGATATACAACTTTTACGAACCGAAATTTAAAACTGACCGTTAAAAACCGTTATTTTATAAATTTAGAGTATTCTGGAAGAAATTCAATATACATGTGCAGTTTTGAACGCTAAACAATGATAAACAATTTTCAAGATCCGAAACTTAACATTGACCGTTAAAAATCGTTATTTTCTGAATTTCTAAATTTTCACCGTTCTTGATAACATTCCGTATGCACGTACAGTTTTAAGCGCTGAACAATGTATTTTACGAACCAAAACTTAACATTGACCGTTAAAAACCGTTATTTTCTAAATTTACACCGCTATTGATAAAATTCGGTATGCGTATGTCCAGTAACGGTAAGTAATTTTGCAACATGGATGGGACAGTGTAGGGGGATGAAAAGGGAGCAATGAGAGGGGCCAGAAAAATGATTGTACAGTGCAAAGCCTGATACACTATTTTTACATTAGACACAGACCCGTTGAAATAAACTACTTCTGCACAAAGTCTGTTCCTACAAAATTAAGGGCAATCAGTAGAATGGAAATGGGAACAGTGAGTGCAGGCGGAAAATCGAGCGAGAAAAGCATCTCGACGTGCTAGGGGAAAGGGGCCAGAGGCAGGCGGAAAACAATAGAATGTATAAGAGAGAGAGAGAGAGAGAGAGAGAGACAGACAGAGACAGAGACAGAATGTGTATCTGTGTCGGGGGGAGGGGGTGGGAAGATGTTGTGGGGGGGGGGGGGGTTGATTGTAAATCAAAACAATTAATACATGTTTGCCATCACGTGAGTATCGCAAAGAATGTTCATATCCCGGGCAACGCCGGGTGCCCCATAAATATATATATATATATTTTTTTTTTAATTCATTATTTGTTTATTTATTAAGGCGTTTATTAGGTATCAATTTATGTACGTATTCAATTTGTGACTTTTCAGAGAGAGAGAGAGAGAGAGAGAGAGAACGAATATGAATGCGAATAGTTTTATGTGGTTTAGGCTATTAAGGCCCTTCACAAAACGGACTATGGAGGAATGGGATGGGGAACAGGGTAGGGGTGAGGGCAGGGGAGAAATGGAATGAGGACGGAAGTACATACACGAAAATCATGTGGAAACAACGTTGTACAATTGGCCTTTACAAACCTTCATCATGACATGGATCCAACATCGTGGTAGTAAATACATTTGTAACTAATCCTTGGACTGTCAATCACACATAGTAATATTCCACCTCACAACTTTACAACAAAACAGTCATGATGGGTCATAGTGAGGATTTCCTTTCACAACATCTTTGCTCCAGGTAGAAGTGATGTGTTTAACTTCGCCACAAACACGGAGGAGATTGACCAAGTTCTTCCCTCTTTCCTCAATAGTTGCCATTATTTGTGTGTGAATGTTTTGTTGACAAGACTCTGTGTGCTGCTGCACATTAGCTTCTTTAGTGAGCTAGGCACTATCTGTGCCTCATGTGCTTGATCTAACATTAGTTTTGTGCTCTGTGTCGGGTAAATGCATCGATTTTGAATCACGTTCGGTTGTATTATTTTCCTCGTCATAGCCTTCAGTATTTTTTACTCTAACAGTCATATGGAAATCTGTTTCTGCTACGCGCTTTTTCTCAGAGTCATCACACACTTTCACTAACTGTGTATTGACGCCACACAGTTTCATGTAAATTTGCTGTTGATTGTTTTGAGTATCATACAAAGACTGGGGAAGAGAGGAAGGCAAATGATGATTATTGTCAGCTACATGGTTATCAGTATAAACAGTTTTTTTCACTGTCAGAATCAGCAGCATAGAACAAACTGGGCAGAGTTGGCAAAAATAAACCAGATGGAGATGAAAGGGCTGCCTTGCCTACCCTTGGCTTCCTCTGTGTTTCACAGTGTTATCCCTGTTTACCTGGAAGGGGCACTTTCTGCGATACACAGCATGGATGCTGTGGTAGTAACGTGACAGGGAATAATCGGTTATAGTATCGAACCTCAGGACAACCACAATGTGGTTTCCTTTGCTTTCAATTTTGAACGGGAATAGCGTCATGTTCTGCAGTGCTGAGTTCAGCATACTTTCTAAAGTTGACGGGAGATTCATAGCAGGCATACCAACAGACTTGTGTAGGAAACACCTGAATATTTGAATGAGCTGCTGGTTGGGGAGGAACAAAAGTTAACTTCAAAAGGCATAAACATCTCAAAGTAGAATAGGTGTCTGTTAGCAGTGGGGTAAGACATCCGTCTGAAAAAGGCACGCCTTCAGACGCCCACCCATCCAAAAGCTGCAGGTTCGAATCCAGGCAGAACAAAGAAAAAATGTGAAGAATGAAAAAAAAATGTGAAGAATAGTTAATTAGTTAGTTAGTCAGTCATGTAGTTAGGTAGTAAGTAAGGTCGTTACTCAGTTAGTTAATTAGTTAATCAGTTAGCTAGCTATTTAATTAGTTACTTAGTTAATTAGTTAGTTAGTGAGAATTTTTTTTTCTTTTTTGGGGGTGCTTCAACCAGACTACAAGTAGTAAAGAGCCTCTTTCTGTCTCTAAGTTTGCAATTGTCTTTAAAAAAAAAAGGAGAAAAAATTGTATATGTCCATAAACATAAAAGAAAATAAAACGAGTAAAAGAGAAAGGAACAGAGTACAAAAAGGAAACAAAGAAACAAAGAAGAGATGGAAATAGGAAGATAAAGAAAGAAATAAGAACGACATGTAAGACAGAGAGGACTGATGTACCATGAATATATTATGAGAAGATGGTTATAAATTGAGAATGAGAGAACTAACTTACTAACTAATTAAGTAATCAACTAATTATTTTTTTCAGTTACCCACCACGCAGACTTTGGGGTTTGTTTGCCAATTTGTTCATCTCTCTTGGTTTTGTGGTTCTTTTCCTTCCTACCTTCCTTCTGTCCTTCCTTTCTTTCTTCTTTCTTTTTTTTCATCATTTGGTTTAGTGGTATCTATAAATTAGTTCTTTATTGATATACTCATTTACTTAATTATATATATATATATATATATATATATATATAATACATAAATGGCAAATTCTGTGTGTGTGTGTGTGTGTGTGTGTGTGTGTGTGTGTGTGTGTGTGTGTGTGTGTGTGTGGTGTGTGTGTGGTGTGTGTGCGTGTGTGTGTGTGTGTGTGTCTGTGTACGCTATAGACTCAAAAACGGCTCAACCGATTGTCATGAAATTTGCCAGGTACGTCCGTTGTGACTCGAGGATGGTTTTGGGCTAATCTCAACAAAAAAAAAACCGTTAAAAACCGTTAAAAAGCTGTTATAACGGTTTCAAAGTCATCTTTTTCCTCTGCTTTTGTTCAACTAGCCGTTGTTACATTGCACAGGTACAGGACTACTTCTCTAAAATTAGAACCGTTATTTGGCAGTTAAAAAACCTTATTTATAACAGTTAAAAACCGTTAAAAACACCAAACCCTATAAAAGAAACTGTTTAAAACCCGATCTTCTTGAAATTTAGCAGGTACGTCTGTTGTGACCCGAGGATGGTTTGGGGCTAATCTCTAAAAAAATAAAACCGTTAAAAACCGTTAAAAAAAACTGTTATAACGGTTTCAAAGACATCTTTTTCCTCTGCTTTTCATCAAATGGCCATTGTGACATTGCACAGGTACGGGGCTACTTCTCGAAAATTAGAACCGTTATTTGGCAGTTAAGAAACGTTATTTATAACAGTTAAAAACCGTTAAAAACACCAAACCCTATGAAAACTGTTTAAAACCCGATCTTCTGAGGTTGGCGGCCATGAGAGTTATAGGATCGCCACCAAACTTGACATAAGCCTACAGGAACATCCAGCGGGTAATATAGGGTCATTAGATAGTCATTATGACCATTAAATTTGACCGTTAAAAACCGTTATTTTCAAAATTTAGGCTGTTCTTGATGAAATTCAGTATACATGTGCAGTTTTAAATGCCGAAAAATGATATGGAACTTTTACGAACCGAAATTTACAATTGACCGTTAAAAACCGTTATTTTATAAATTTAGAGTATTCTGGAAGAAATTCGATATACATGTGCAGTTTTGAACGCTAAACAATGATATACAATTTTCAAGATCCGAAACTTAACATTGACCGTTAAAAACCGTTATTTCTGAATTTCTAAATTTTCACCCTTCTTGATAACATTCCGTATGCACGTACAGTTTTAAGCACTGAACAATGTTATGCAAATTTTACGAACCAAAACTTAACACTGACCGTTAAAAACCGTTATTTTCTAAATTTACACCGCTATTGATAAAATTCGGTATGCGTATGTCCAGTAACGGTAAGTCATTTTGCAACATGGATGGTTTAGCAGGTACGTCTGTTGTGACCCGAGGATGGTTTGGGGCTAATCTCTAAAAAAATAAAACCGTTAAAAACCGTTAAAAAAAACTGTTATAACGGTTTCAAAGACATCTTTTTCCTCTGCTTTTCATCAAATGGCCGTTGTGACATTGCACAGGTACAGGGCTACTTCTCGAAAATTAGAACCGTTATTTGGCAGTTAAGAAACATTATTTATAACAGTTAAAAACCGTTTAAAACACCAAACCCTATAAAAACTGTTTAAAACCCGATCTTCTGAGGTTGGAGGCCACGACAGTCATCGGATCGCCACCAAACTTGACATAAGCCTACAGGAACATCCCGCGGGTAACATAGGGTCATTAGATGGTCATTATGACCATTAAATTTGACCGTTAAAAACCGTTATTTTCAAAATTTAGGCTGTTCTTGATGAAATTCGGTATACATGTGCAGTTTTATATGCCGAAAAATGATATACAACTTTTACGAACCGAAATTTAAAACTGACCGTTAAAAACCGTTATTTTATAAATTTAGAGTATTCTGGAAGAAATTCAATATACATGTGCAGTTTTGAACGCTAAACAATGATAAACAATTTTCAAGATCCGAAACTTAACATTGACCGTTTAAAAACCGTTATTTTCTGAATTTCTAAATTTTCACCGTTCTTGATAACATTCCGTATGCACGTACAGTTTTAAGCGCTGAACAATGTATTTTACGAACCAAAACTTAACATTGACCGTTAAAAACCGTTATTTTCTAAATTTACACCGCTATTGATAAAATTCGGTATGCGTATGTCCAGTAACGGTAAGTAATTTTGCAACATGGATGGGACAGTGTAGGGGGATGAAAAGGGAGCAATGAGAGGGCCAGAAAAATGATTGTACAGTGCAAAGCCTGATACACTATTTTTACATTAGACACAGACCCGTTGAAATAAACTACTTCTGCACAAAGTCTGTTCCTACAAAATTAAGGGCAATCAGTAGAATGGAAATGGGAACAGTGAGTGCAGGCGGAAAATCGAGCGAGAAAAGCATCTCGACGTGCTAGGGGAAAGGGGCCAGAGGCAGGCGGAAAACAATAGAATGTATAAGAGAGAGAGAGAGAGAGAGAGAGAGAGAGAGAGAGACAGACAGAGACAGAGACAGAATGTGTATCTGTGTCGGGGGGAGGGGGCGGGAAGATGTTGGGAGGGGGGGGGGTTGATTGTAAATCAAAACAATTAATACATGTTTGCCATCACGTGAGTATCGCAAAGAATGTTCATATCCCGGGCAACGCCGGGTGCCCCATAAATATATATATATATTTTTTAATTCATTATTTGTTTATTTATTAAGGCGTTTATTAGGTATCAATTTATGTACGTATTCAATTTGTGACTTTTCAGAGAGAGAGAGAGAGAGAGAGAGAGAGAGAGAGAGAACGAATATGAATGCGAATAGTTTTATGTGGTTTAGGCTATTAAGGCCCTTCACAAAACGGACTATGGAGGAATGGGATGGGGAACAGGGTAGGGGTGAGGGCAGGGGAGAAATGGAATGAGGACGGAAGTACATACACGAAAATCATGTGGAAACAACGTTGTACAATTGGCCTTTACAAACCCTCATCATGACATGGATCCAACATCGTGGTAGTAAATACATTTGTAACTAATCCTTGGACTGTCAATCACACATAGTAATAGTCCACCTCACAACTTTACAACAAAACAGTCACGATGGGTCATAGTGAGGATTTCCTTTCACAACATCTTTGCTCCAGGTAGAAGTGATGTGTTTAACTTCGCCACAAACACGGAGGAGATTGACCAAGTTCTTCCCTCTTTCCTCAATAGTTGCCATTATTTGTGTGTGAATGTTTTGTTGACAAGACTCTGTGTGCTGCTGCACATTAGCTTCTTTAGTGAGCTAGGCACTATCTGTGCCTCATGTGCTTGATCTAACATTAGTTTTGTGCTCTGTGTCGGGTAAATGCATCGATTTTGAATCACGTTCGGTTGTATTATTTTCCTCGTCATAGCCTTCAGTATTTTTTACTCTAACAGTCATATGGAAATCTGTTTCTGCTACGCGCTTTTTCTCAGAGTCATCACACACTTTCACTAACTGTGTATTGACGCCACACAGTTTCATGTAAATTTGCTGTTGATTGTTTTGAGTATCATACAAAGACTGGGGAAGAGAGGAAGGCAAATGATGATTATTGTCAGCTACATGGTTATCAGTATAAACAGTTTTTTTTCACTGTCAGAATCAGCAGCATAGAACAAACTGGGCAGAGTTGGCAAAAATAAACCAGATGGAGATGAAAGGGCTGCCTTGCCTACCCTTGGCTTCCTCTGTGTTTCACAGTGTTATCCCTGTTTACCTGGAAGGGGCACTTTCTGCGATACACAGCATGGATGCTGTGGTAGTAACGTGACAGGGAATAATCGGTTATAGTA
>JAMYXO010007648.1:0-11865 GCA_033310375.1 Conus canariensis
TTTTTTCCTTTTGGGACTCGGTTTTTTTTTCTCTTTTTAACCTTTTGTTTTTTTTTCTTTTATGTTTTTTTGGAAAATAAAAAAATTTTTTCCTTTTGGTTTTTTAAAAGACAATTGGGAAAATTTAAGGGCAAAAGAGGGTCTTTTACTACTTGAAACTGGTTGAAGCCCCCCCAAAAAAAAAAAAAACTCACTAATAAACTAATTAACTTAAAATAATTTAATTTAAATTTTGCTAGCTAACTGATTAAATAATTAAAATAACTGAGAAAATTAACCTTTTTTCCCTTAATTTTTATTTAAAGTGCTAACTAACTAAAAATTAACCTTTTTTCACATTTTTTTTTTTAAATTTTCTTTAAAAATTTTTTCTTTGGGTTTTGGTGAATTTTGGAAAAAAGCAAAATTTTTTATGGGGGGGCTTCTGAAGGGTGCCCTTTTTTTAAAACGGGTTTCTTAAAACCCCCCCCTTGGGAAAAAGACACCTAAAATTCCCAAAAAATTTTGGAAAGGGGTTTTTGCCCTTTTGAAGTTCAAAATTTTGGTTTCCCCATCCCAATCCAGCAGCCCCATTCAAATTTAATTTTAGGTGTTTCCCTTAAAAAAGTCTTTTGGTAGGCCTGTATGAATCTCCCTCAACCCTTTTGAAAGTTTTTTTGAAAATTCAGAAATCAGAACATGACGCATCCCCGTTCAAAATTGAAAGCAAAAGGAAAAACGTTTTTGTTTGGGCCTGGTTTCGGGTATATTTTTCCGTTAACCCTGTCACGTTTCTAACCCACAAACCATGCGGGGTTAAACGCAGAAAGGGCCCCCCTTTCCCGGAAACAGGATAACAATGTGAAACACAGAAAAAGCTAAAGGTTTGGCCCGGCAGCCTTTTCATCTCCAAACTTTGGTTTTTTTTTTTGCCAAATCTGCCCAGGGTTTTTTTATGGCTTCTGATGCTGACAGTGAAAAAAACTGTTTTTTTACCGAAAAACCATTTTAGTGAAAATGATTAAATTATTTGCCTACCCCTCTTCCCCCAAATCTTTTTATTACAAATCAAAACAAACCACAAAAATTTTTCATGAAACTGTTTTGGGGGGGTCCAAAATTCAGTTAGTGACAGGGTGTGATGACTCTGGAAAAAGTGCGGAGCAGAAACGATTTCCCCTAAAGAATTTTTAAAAGTAAAAAAAAAACGAAGGCTATTAACAGAAAATTAAAGCAACCGGGAAAGTTTATTCAAAATCGATGCATTTACCCGCACAGAGCAAAAAACAAGGTTTTAAATTTTAAACCAAAGTGGCCAACAGCAAATAAACTCCTAAAAAGCCCAATGTGCAGCCCACACAGAATCTTTTCCCAAAAAAACATTTACAAACCCCCAAATTTTGGAAACTATTAGGGAAAGAGGGAAATTGGTCAATTCCTCCGTGTTTGTGGGGGAAGTTAAACAATCATTCTCTGGAGCAAAAAATTGTTTGAAAGGAAATCCTCATTGACCCTCGTAAACTGTTTTGTGTAAAGTTGTGGGTACATTCTTGGTATTGACAGTCCAAAGGTTAGTTAAAATGTATTTAAATTTAAAAGAGTCGGTCCATGTCAAGAAAGGTTTTTTAAGGCCAATTGTAAACGTTCTATCCCCAATTTTTTTGTTTGTATGTCTTTCCCCGTCCCCCTCACTCCATTTCTACCTGCCCCTCCCCCCCCACCCCCCGTTCCCCATCCCCTTCCTCCATATCCTTTTGGGGGGCCTTTTAAAAGCCTAAACCCCCATAAAACTATTCGCATTCATATTTTTTTTTTTTTCTCTTTTTCCCTTTCTTCCTCCTCTCTCTGAAAAATCACAAAAAAAATACTAATAAATTAATACCTAAAAACCCTTAATAAAAAACAAAAATGAATAATAAAAAAAATATATATATTTTTATATATATATAATTTAGTAAAAAAGAAAAGAAAAAAATAACTAATTTTTAGATACAAAAAACCAAAAAGACAAAAAAAGAAGAAAAAGAAGGGGACAGAAAGAAGGTAGAAAGGAAAAGAACCAAAAACGAAGGTTTTTGAAATTTGGAAACGTAAAATCATTATTTCCCGATTTGGATCCTGTCATGAGGGTTTTTAAAAGGGCCATTGTACAAATTGTTTCCACAAATTTTCGTGTATTGGGTTCCCTCCTCATCCATTTTCCCCCTGCCTCACCCCTACCCCGTTTCCCCCATCAAATTTTCCATAGTCCGTTTTGTAAGGGCCTAATACCAAAACCAATAAAACATTCGCATTCATTTCTTCTCTCTTCTCTCCCTTTTCCCCTTTCTCTCTCCTCTATCTCTCTTCTCTCTTTGAAAAGTACAAAATTGTTACTATATAATTTTAATACCTAATATACGCCCTTTTAAATAAACAGAAATGAATAAGTTTTTTTTAAAGTTTTTATAAAAAAATTTTTATATATTAAATTTAATTAAGTAAATGAGTATATAATAAAGAACTAAATTTTAGATAATAGAACCAATGAGAAAAAAAAGAAAGAAGAAAAAGGGAAGGAAGAAAAGGAGGGGAAAGGAAAAAACCAAAAACCAAAGGGGTGAAAAAATTTAAAAAAAACCCCAAAGTCTGGGGTGGGTTTGAAAAAAAATAATTTTTGATTTTCTTAATTATTAGAAGTTTTGTTCCTCATTTTCAAATTTAAAACCATCTTCCAAATATTTCATGGTACACCATTTCCCTTTTTTACATGTCGTTTTATTCTTTCTTATCCTTTTCATCCTTTTTTGTTTTTTGTTTCCTTTTTGTACCGTTCCTTTTTCTTTTACTGTTTTATTTCTTTTTGTTTATGGACATATAAATTTTTTCTTTTTTTTTTAAGACAATTGCAAACTTTGAGACAGAAAAGAGGTCTTTTCTACTTGAGTCGGGTTAAGCACCCCCCCCAAAAAAAAAAAAAAATTCTCACTAACTAAAAAATTTAACTTTAAATAAATTAAATAGCTAGCTAACTGTTAAAAATTAATAACTGGTACTACCTACTTACTACCTACTACAGACTGACTAACTAATAATTAACTTTTTCAATTTTTTTTTTCATTCTTTTCATTTTTTCTTTGTTCTGCCTGGATTTTGAACCGCGCTTTGAAGGGGGGGGGGGTCTGAAGGGTTTCCCTTTTTCAAGGGTGCTTACCCCCTGCTAACAGGGAACCTTTCCTTTTTGTGTTTATGCCTTTTGAAGTTCACTTTTTTTCCCTTTTCCCCCCCCACAGTCATTAAATATTAGGTGTTTCCTACAAAGTCTGTTGGGGATCCGCTATGAATCTCCCGTCAACTTTGAAAGTATGTTAATCAAACCGCGAACTGACGCATCCCCTTCAAATTGAAAACAAGGGAAACCCCCGTTGTGGGTTTTTTTCCTTGTTCGATCATAACCCATTATTCCCGTCACGTTATACCCACATCCATCTGTGTATCGCGAAAGTGCCCTTTTCCCGAAACGGGATAACACGGGGAAACACGAAAAGCAAGGGAGGGGAAGGCCCCTTTTCACCCTCGGTTTATTTTTGCCCCTCTGCCATTGTTTATGCGTGATGTGACGTGAAAAAAAATGTTTAATGATAACCATGGGATGACATGATAATTATTTGCCCCCTTTTCCCCACTTTTTATGACACCCAAAAAAATCAACAGCAAATTTTCATGAAAATGTGTCGTCAAAATCATTATGCTTGTGTTGATCTGAGAAAAAGTGGGACGAAACAAAATTTCCAAAGACTGTTTGAGTAAAAAAATGAAGGCTTTTAAAAGGGAAATAATGCAACCCCCCGTGTTCAAAATCGATGCTTTACCCCACACAGGCACAAAATAATGTTAGATCAACAATGTGGCCAGAACCCTAGCTCATAAAGAAGCTATTTTCAGCACACACGATCTTTTCAACAAAAAAATTCACAACAAAAAATGGCAATATTGAGGGAAAAGGGAAGAACTTGGTCAATCTCCCCCGTGTTTGGGGCAAATTAAAAACAAACCCTTTCTACTGGAGCAAAATGTTTGAAGGAAAACTCACTATACCCTCGAACTGTTTTTTTTGTAAAGTTGTGAGTGGATATTATATGTGTGATTGACGCCAAAAGGTTGTTACAAAATTTTTAAAACACATTTGGGGTCCTTCAAGAGAAGGTTTTTAAACCAATTTTACAACGTTTTCTATCCACATAATTTTGTGTTGTGCTTCCCTCTATCCATTTTTTCCACCTGCCCCCCCACCCCACCCCCGTTCCCCCTCCCATTCCTCCTAGCCCCTTTTTTGAAGGCCTTAATACCTAAAACCCTTAAAACATTCGCTTTTATATTATCTTTTCCTCTCCCCTCCTTTTCTCTCCTCTCTTCTTAAAAGTCCAAATTTAAAACGTACATAAATTAATACCCAATGAAACCCTAATAAATAAACAAATAATGAATAATAAAAAAAATATATTATATATATTATTAATTTTTGTAAATTTAAATAAGAATAAATAATTTTATAGTACCCCAGACCAAATGATCAAAAAAAGAAAAAGAAAGAAAGAAGGACGAATGAAGGGAGAAAAAAAAAACCCAAAACGAAGAGATAAAAGAAATTGGCAACATACAAATCTATTTAATACCACGATGTTGGATCCAGTCAGTGGAAATTTTGTAAAGGCCAATTTACAAACGTTGTTTCCCATAATTTTCGGTTGTGTTCCCCCTCACTCAATTTCCCCTGCCCCCCCCCCTCCCCTTCCCCCCACAAACCCCCCAAATAGTCCGTTTTTAAAAGGCCTTTGCCAAAACCCAAAAATAAACTTTTCCTTAATTTTCTTTTTCCTTCCTCTTTTTTCTCTCTCTTCTCTCTCCCCTTCTTTTTAATCTCTTTCTTGAAAAGTACAAATTTTATACGTATAAATAAATTCCAAATTCCCCTTAATAATAAACAAATGAAAAAGTGAATGATTAATTATATATTATTATATATATTTTTATATATATATTAAAATTTAAGAAAATAGTATATTAAAAAAATAATTTATAGAACCCAGCCCAAATGATAAAAAAAAAAAAGAAGAAAGAAGGAAGGACAGAAGGAATAGGGGGAAAAAAACCACAAAACCAAAGGGATAAAACAAAGGCAAAAAAACCCCCAAATTTGCTGGGGGGTAATGAAAAAATAATAGTGATTATTAATTAGTTAGTAAGTTAGTTCTTTTTCTTTTCCAATTTAAAAATTCTCATTTTTCATGGTAAAACCTCCTCCTGTTTACATTGTTCTTATTTCTTTTTATCCCTATTTCCATTCCCTTCTTTTTTCTTTTGTTTCCTTTTTTTTACTCTGTTCCCCTTTTTCTTTTATCGTTTTTTTTTTTTATGTTTTTTGGGAAAAAAAAAAATTTTTTCTTTTTTTTTTTTAAAGACAATTGCAAAAATTAAGACAAAAGGGTCTTTATATTGGGGTTGAAGCACCCCCAAAAAAAAAAAAAAAACTCACTAACTAACAATTAACTAAAAATAAAATAATTAAATAGTTGCTAATATTAACTAATTAACTAATGGTAAACTTTCTTTACCTAACTACATATGACTAAAAATAATTAACTTTTTAATTTTTTTTTTCATTCTTCACATTTTTTCTTTTTTTGCCTGGATTCGAACTGCAGCTTTTGGATTGGGGCGAAGGCGTGCCTTTTTCAGACGGGTTTTTACCCCACGCAAAAAGACACCCTTTTTAAAATTGAGTGTTTATGCCCTTTTAAATTATTTTGTTCCTCCCCAAAGCAGCTCATTTAAAAAATTTTAGGGTTTCTACAAAATCGTGGATGCCCGTAGAACCCCCGTCAACTTTAGAAAGATTTTAAAACACCCGCAGAAAATGACGCATCCCCCTTCAAAATTTAAAGCAAAGGAAAACCCGTTGTGGTTTTTGAGGTTTGATACTATCCCATTTTTCCCTGTCACTTCTACCACCCCCCCATGTTGTATCGCGAAAGTGCCCCCTTCCGTAAACAGGGAAACATGTGAAAACAGAAGAACTAAGGGTAGGCAAAGGGAGCCTTTTTATCCCATGGTTTATTTTGCCCAAATTGCCAGTTTGTTTTGTTTTTGTGACAGTGAAAAAAAATGTTTTTAAAACGTAACCCTGTAGTGACAATGAAATTATTTTGCCCGCCCCTCTTCCCCTTTTTGTTGACACTCAAACAATCAAAACAAATTTACATGAAAAAGTGTGGCGGGGAATTCTTTTGTGACAGTGTGTGGGTGACTCTGAGAAAAATGCGTAGCAGAAAAGTTTTTCCCTTGTGTTAAGTAAAAAATCTGAAAGGGTAGAAAAAATAAGCAACCGAAAGTGATTCAATCGTCATTTACCCCAAGAGCAAAAAAAATGTTTAACAAAACATGTGGCCAGACAGACCCTTTTCCCAAAGAATAATTGCAACACACGTCTTGTCAACAAAAAATTCAAAAACAAAAAATGGCAACTATTAGGAAAAGAGGAAAACTTGGCATTCCCGGGTTTTTGGGGGAAGTTAAAAATCACTTTATGGGGAAAAATTTGTGAAAGGAAAACCCCACTATGACCCTCGTAAAAGTTTTTGTTGTAAAGTTTGAGGTGGGCTATTACATGTTGATTGAATCCAAGGGTTACAAAGAAATACCACATGTGGGATCCATTAAAAGAGAAGGTTTGAAAAGGGCCCAAAATTGTAAAATTTTTATCCCTAATTTTGTGTTTGCTTCCGTCCTCATCCATTTTCACCTCCTCCCCCCCTCCCCCTTTTCCCCACCCCAATTCCCCCTTTTCTTTTGTGAAGGGCCAAATACCAAACCCATAAAACTATTGCATTCTTTCTTTTCTCTCTCTTTTTCCCCTTCTTCTCTCTCTCTCTCTCTCTCTCTAAAAAGTCACAATTGAATACGTACAAAAATTAATACTAATGAACCCCTTTAATAAATAAACAAAAAATGAAAAAAAAAAAATATAAAATTATATTATATATAATTTAGTAAAAAATTTTTGAATAAAAAAATTTTAAATACCATGACAAATATAAAAAAAGAAAAAGAAAAAAGGAAGGACGAATAAAGGTAGAAAGGAAAAAACCCCAAAAAACAAGAAAAGAATTGGAAAACATAAAATCTATTTATACCACATTTTGGAACCTGTATGTGGAGATTTTTTAAAGGCCTTTTGTAAAAACTTTTTTCCCATAATTTCGTGTATTGTTCCCCCCTCACTCCATTTCTCCTTTTCCCCCCCCCAACCCTCCCCTGCCCCCCCTCAAAACCCCATAGTCCTTTTTTGTGAGGGCCTTAATCCCAAACCCAATAAAACTATTCGCATTCATATTCGTTCTCTCTCTCTCTCTCTCCCCCCCCCCCCCCCCCCCAAAAAAAAAAAAAAACCCCCCAAAAAATTTTTTTTTTTTTTTTTTTTTTTTTCCCTAACAAATGTAAAAAAAAAAGAAAAAGAAAAAGGGAAGGACGAAGGGGGAGGGAAGGAAAAAAAACCCAAAAACCAAAAGAGATGAAATTGGAAAAAACCCCAAGTTGCGTGGTGGGTAACTGAAAAAAATAATTATTGATTACTTAAATTTTTATAAAATTAGTTCTTCATTTCAATTTTTTCCATTTCTCATAATATATTCATGGGACACCAGTCCTCTCGTTTACATGTCGTTCTTTTTTCTTTTTTTATTTCCTATTTCCTCTCTTCTTTGTTTTTTTGTTCCCTTTTTTCCTGTTCCTTTTCTTTTATGTTTATTTTCTTTTTTTGTTTAGGCTATACAATTTTTTCTCTTTTTTTTTTTAAAAACAAATTGCAAATTAGAGAAGAAAGAGGCTTTACAAAATTTATCGGTTTAAGCACCCCCAAAAAAAAAAAAAACCATAAATAATAATTAACTAAAAAAATTTTTTAAATAGCTTAAAAAAAGTTAAAATTACTAAATGAAACTTTTAAATACAACAAAATGTTGACTAACTATAAAATTTCTTCCTTTTTTTTCATTCTCCATTTTTTTTTTGTTTGCTGTTCGAACCCTGCATTTTTGGGGGGTGGGCGTTGAAGGCGTGCCTTTTAGACGGATGTCTTCCCCCATGCTACAAAACCCAAAACATTTGAGTTTTTTATGCCTTTTTGAATTTCACTTTGTTCCCCCCAACCCGCATCATTAAAATATTCAGGGTTTCCAACACAATCTTTGGTTTCCTGCATAATCCCCCCAAACTTGAAGTATGTAAAACTCGCACTGCAGAACATACGCATCCCGTTCAAAATTGAAAGCAAAGAAACCATTTTGTGGTTGCCCTTTGGGGGTTCGTCTATAAACCGTTTTTCCCTGCACTTTATACACAGCCCCTGTGTGTATGCAGAAAGTCCCCTTAGGAAAACGGGGATAAAACTGTAAAACACAAAAAGCAAAGGGTAGGCAAGGCACCCTTTCATCCCCACTGTTTATTTTTCCAACTTTGCCCCTTTTTTTCATGCTTTTGATGCTGACAGTAAAAAACTGTTTTACGGGTAACCCTGTAGCTGAAATATAATTTTTGCCTCCTCTTTCCCCCTTTTGTATACACTCAAAAAAATAACGCAAATTAATGAAACTGTGGGCTTATTACAGTTTGGGCGTGTTGATGACTTGAGAAAAAGTGCTACGAAACAGATTTTTTATGATGTTAGGTAAAAAATTTGAAGGGTATGAAAGGGAAAATAATGCAAGAACTGATTCAAAAAAGTGCATTTTCCCCCACAGAGCACAAAACTAATTTTTGATCAACACTGGGGCAAAGACAGCACCTAGCTCAAAAAAGCTTGTCACAACACAAATCTTTTCAACAAAAATTTCCCCCCAAAAAAAAGGCAAAAATTGAGAAAGAGGAAGAACTTTGGCAAATCCCCCGTTTTTGGGAAGTTAAAAAAAACACTTACCCGGACAAAGATTTGTGAAAGGGAAAACCCCACTTTACCCTCGTAACTTTTTGTTGAAAGTTGTGAGGTGACTATTCATGTGTGATTGACAGTCCAAGATAGTTACAAAATTTTTTAAAACCACGAGTCGGATCCATGTAAATGAAGGGTTTTTAAAGGCCAATTGTACAACGTTCTACCCCAAATTTTCCCTGTTTTTCTTCCCTCCATCCATTTCTCACCGCCCTCACCCCACCCTTTCCCCCCCCATTCCTCCCTATCCTTTTGTGAGGGTTTTTAATAGCCAAAACCCCATAAAACTATTGCTTTTTAAATTTTCTCTCTTTCCCCCCTCTCTCTTTCCCCCTTCTCTCTCCCTCTCTCTCTTCTCTTAAAAGTAAATTTATTTACAAAATTAATCCTATGAACGCCTTAATAAATAAACAAAAAAATGAATAAAAAAAAAAATATATTTTTATATAATTAAAAATATAATTTGTAAATAAGAATAAATAAAAAAACATTTTTAAAATACCATAACCAAATGACAAAAAAAAAGAAAAAAAAAGGACAAATGAAGGTGAAAGGAAAAGAACCACAAAACGAAGGATAATTAAATTTTGGAAACATACAAATCATTTAAACCCCAAGTTGATCCGTATGATGGAGATTTTTAAAAGGGCCAAATTTTAAAAGTTTTTTTTCCCCATAATTTTTTGTGTAGTTTTCGTTTCCCCCCCTCCATTTCTCCCCTGCCCTCACCCCTCCCCGTTTCCCCCTCAAATTCCCCCAATCCGTTTTGTGAAGGGCCTTAATAGCCCAAACCAAAAAATATTCGCATTCATTTTTTTTTCTTCTCCCCCTTCTCCCCCCTCTCTCTCTCTCTCCCCCCTCTCCTTTGGAAATACAAATTGTTTAAAAATATAAATAATACCAATAAACCCTTAAAAAATAAAAGATAATGAAAAAAGGAAATTTTTATAAATATAATTATTATATATAAAATTTTATATTATAATTAAGTAAAATGATTTAAAATCAATAAAGAACTAATTTAAAACCCCCTGACCAAATATGAAAAAAAAAAGAAGAAAAAAAGGGAAGGGCAGAAAGGGAAAAGGAAGGAAAAGAACCCCAAAACCCAAAGGGGATAACAAATTGGGAAAAAAACCCAAAGTCTGGTGTGGGGAAATGAAAAAAAAAAATTAGTTATTACTTAATTAGTTGTAAGTATTCCTCATTCTCAATTTTTAACCCTCTTTCTAATATTTCATGGGACACCATTTTCCCCTCGTCTTAAATGTCGTTCTTTTTTTCTTCTTTATCTTCCATTTCCTCTCTCTTGTTTTTTGTTCCTTTTGTACTTGGGTTCCTTTTCTTTTCTGTTTTTTTCTTTTTTTTTTGGAATATAAAATTTTTTCTCCTTTTTTTTTTTAAAAACAATTGCAAATTAGAGACAGAAAGAGGCTCTTTACTCTTGTATTGGTTGAAAGCACCCCCAAAAAAAAAAAATTCTCATAACAACTAATTAAAAATCTATTAAACTGCTAACTATTTCTAAATTTAAATAACTGAGTAACACTTTTACTAAAACAGAATGACTAACAATTAACTATTTTTCCTTTTTTTTTTCTTCTTCACATTTTTTCTTTGTTTGTGGGTTTTGAACCCGCAGCTTTGGATGGGTGGGGTTGAAGGCGTGCCTTTTTTAGACGGGTGTTACCCCCCTGCAAAGACACCCATTCTACTTTGAGATGTTTATCCTTTTGAAATTCATTTGTTCCTCCCCAACCACAGCCATTCAAATATTTGGGGGTTTCCTAACAAGTTGTTGGTATGTGCTATGAATTCCCCTCAAATTTAGAAAATAGTGAAATCCACTCAGAAAAGACGCTATTCCCCTTCAAAAATTGAAAGCAAGAACCCCCGTTTTGTTGTTGAGGTTGATATAAACCCATTATTTCCCGTCACTTTAAAAAAACACAAATTGCTGTTATCGCAGAAAAGGCCCCCTTTCCCGGTAAACAGGGGTAACACTGTGAAACACAGAAGAAGCTAAGGGGAGGGAAAGGGAGCCTTTTATTCCATTGGTTTATTTTTGCCAACTCTGCCCTTTGTTCTAGCTGCTGATGCTGAAGGAAAAAGTTTTTACTGTAACCTGTGCTGACAATGTAATTATTTGCCTCCCCTTCCCCTCTTGTTGACATCAAAAAAATAACAGAAATTTTCATGAAATTGGGGGGCGTCAATAACATTAGTGACGTTGTATGATCTGAGAAAAAGTGGTAGCAAAACAATTTCCTAATTTTTGATAAAAAAAGAAGGTTGAACAGGGAAAAAAATCAACCCAAAGGATTCAAAAACGATGCATTTTCCGAACGAGCCAAAAATAAAGTTAGATCAACAATTGGGACGACGACCCGCTCATAAAAAACTAATGGCACAGCAAAAATCTTTCAACAAAACATTCACCAAAAATAAATGGAAAATATTTGGGGGAAAAGGAAGAACTTGGCTCCCCCTTTTTGGGGGGAAGTTAAAAATACTTCTACTGGGGCAAAATGTTGGAAAGGGGAAATCCTCATATGACCCATCGTAACTGTTTTGTTAAGTTGTGAGGGGGACTATTTTGTGTGGAATCCAAGGATTAGTTTTCAAATTTTTAATACCACGAGTCGGGATCCATGTAAAGAAGGGTTTTTTTAAAGGCCTTTTACAACTTTTATCCACATAATTTTTGTGTATTGCCCGTCCTCCTCCATTTTTCCCCCTCCCTCACCCCCTACCCGTTCCCCTCCCCTTCCCCCATAGTCCCTTTTTGTGAAGGGGCCTTTTTAGCCTAAACCACAAAATTTCGCTTCTTTCTCCTCTCTTCTTCTCTCTCTCTTCCCCTTCTCTCTCTTCCTCTTCTCGTTTTCCTTTTGAAAAGTCAAAATTAATACTTAACCCCAAAA
>JAMYXO010007649.1:0-11862 GCA_033310375.1 Conus canariensis
AGGAAAGGAAATGTAATTTTTTTTTAATGCCAATTCAGCAGTGAAAGTGTAGAAAATGCAAAAATTAAAAAGTTTTTTGGGATAGCCTGGTTTACATGTGAATGCTTCAAATATGAAGAAGAAAAATGTGAAGTCTTGATTTATGGAGAAATGTTTGTTGGCTTGTGTTTTTTTTTTTTTTTGGTTGTTCTATGTAAAAGATGTCCAGGTGCATGCACAGGGTTTTGTTTTCAGCTTTGATCCTCAGCTTTTAAACATGAGACATTGCCATCTTTCATACTATTCTCTGTTTTTATCTGTCTTCATTTTCATCTTCTGTTGAATTTCTTACAACCTAAACAAAATCCTTCCCGCTTTATTTCTCTCTTATGCACTGCACGCAAGCACACAAACACACACACACACACACACACACACACACACACACAAAACATGCACACATGCATGCATAGACACGTGCACGCACAAACACAATCACCAAGGTTATGAGGCCAACATTTGATGTAAGCATTCAGCCTCATGTACCAAAAAGGGTGGTATTCAATGAAAGCTGTTGGCGTGCACATGTCACCTATATTTTAGTGTTTCAGAATTTGGTTCTGGGTTGTTTCAGAACTTGAAAACGGAAATTTTTCCAGGTTTATGAAAGGAATGACAGAACTGTAATAAAGCGGAAATGTGTGCTTGGATAAACAGCAGCCCCTCCCCCCCCCCCCCCCCCCCAAAAAAAAAAAAAAAGATAAAAAAAAGTTCACTCGTTAGGCTTCCTTACCGGTATTCTCGATCACCATATTCATGTTAGTGTCATGATTAGCAGCTGAGCAAACTTTTTACCTTGCCACTGCATGTGCACACAGGATGAACAGTTTTAAGTGTTGAAGTGTTGTCAAAGAGTTCTGAGGCTTTTTTTTATTCCAGAGTGCTTTTTTCTTTTTTCAGAGTGCCACTGATTATGCAGACTGCCAGCCCACAATATTCCATGCAACAGAACTGATGGTACATATTATTTCGCAGAAGTTATTCCCACCAGCATTTGTGGTCAAGGGAATTCCAGGTACGTTTTTGGATAAAATAATTTACGGTGTTTTGTGGGTAGATTTTTTTTTCTCTCTCTGAGACCTGGGAACCCACATGATATTGAAGTTGTTTGTGCACCACTTCAGTTTACCAGTAATGGGACCAGAGATTTGGGTGAATGAAAAATGTGATTGGAAAAAAGTGTGTTCAGTCATGAAGAAAAGTGTGATTCATTTTTGCAGATCGGCATAGTGGCTATGTGTATAGCCAGTGATTAACGGTAGAGAGTTGTCCATTTAGCATTCCTAATTTTTACCCAGATGCACCATATTCTCAGAAATATCATTCTTAGATCTTTGTCAGATGGTTCTTCAGTTTCAGGAGTTCAGAGCTGCGTGTTTACATACCAGCCTATGACACTGTGCAGCCATTCCTGTGGAAACTACAGTAGATGTGTGTGTGTGTGTTTTCTTTTTTTTTTTTTTTTTTAACGTACCAGACTTTGATACTGTGCAGTCATTTCTGTGAAAATTACAGTAGATTTTTGTTTGTTTTTCAAAAGAGATGGGGCCTGCGGCTGCACGGCAAAAAGGTGTTCACACAGATATAGATAAATAAGATATTTCAGATCTCCCTCTGGTGTTTTATTAGGTGATATCTTTGTTTCCATTCCCTTGTCTGAATATGACTGACTGCTTGTGTGTGCATAATCTAGAATTGTAGGGTGCGAGAGGTGTTATTTATCTTTGTTGGTGGTCTGCTTACAGACCTGTACTTGCCTTACCAATCTGCAGTACCAGAAGCCAGCAAAGTTACTTTTCCTGATTGGTGGACTCAACAGGTAAATGACTTTCTTTCCTTTATGGTGACTTTGATGATGGAGTGTTACTGGGTGTTGTGTGCGTAAGAGAGAGAGAAAGCACATATAGATGTGTTTGTGCTATAATGAGCTATGAGATAATACTTTTAGCTCTGAATTTGATAATTTTGTTGTATAAGAATTATCTGAAACACCATTTTATGGCAAAGTTCAGCACCCACAGGGCCTCAGATTGACAGTGCACCTGCGATATTTTTGCGTCAGTTTTTGAAAATGCTTGTCACATATCATACTCGTGCACCCAACTGTCGCGGTCCATTGATGCTATGGTTAAGGGGGTGCAGTACTTCTCTCTCTCTCTCTTGTTTGATCATATGGAACAGCAAAAGTCCACAAATCATGCCGTCCATGCCGCCATACTTTAGATAGGTGAATGATCAGCTTTCAGTGGCTTTAGAATCCAAACCAGAGACCCGATTTGTCACCAGGACACGAGGATGAACAGAGCAACGTCCCCGTGCTTCACTGCAAAATGTTAGCTGCATTTTCACTGTGTTTATTGGACTGTTCAAGCCGTGGTGAGAAAACTGCCACTGAGTTCGCAGAATTGAATTCCGGTCAAAAGAGCTTCAACAAGATTTTTTCTAAAGCAAACCAAACTTCAGAGTTTCACATTATAAACAAGATGTAATAAATCTCCCTTTACATAGAGGAGAACTACATACCTCCACCCCCCTCCCCCACACACATGCATACATGCAGGCATGCACAGACACACTGACTGCACGATCACAAAGGAACACATCAGTGTGCTTGCAGGCGCATGCGCGCGCGCGCACACACACACACACACACACACACCACACACACACACACACACACACACACACACACACACACACACACACGTGTCCCCATATTTTGATTATCTATACACATAGAGGATCCACAAAGTGAACAGTAAAATCTGAGCATATTCATGGCGCTTGATGTTAATGAGTAATCAGAGGTATCTGAATGTTTAAAATCAGGTATCGAAAGAAATACTTGATGTGTGATGTGCTTAATATGTTAAAACTGGCATGAGAGCTCCAAGGTACTGACATAAGTTTGTCCCATGCTTTGGCCTTTTGTCCCCACACTTCTTGCTGCCAGGGGACATATGTTCCATAGGGACTGGAAAAAAACGCTTAGGCTCTGCACTCACCTTTGTTGTTGACCCACACACAAACATCTACAGTCACACTCAACATTTTTGGTACAGCTTGGAGCATTGCTGGCCTAATCAGTTCTCAAAGGGTATGGCACATGTTCCTTATAATTACAATGATTACTTATTAGGAGTACTTAAGATAGTGCTTATCCTTGGCTAGTGACAAATTTCTTAGCCATTTACATTTCAAGCTCTTATTTACACAACGGGTGTCTATCTGGGTGTAGTAGATTAAAACCCTGTCTGCTGGCACCACATTCCGTTGTTTCTCATGTCAAATTTCAGTCACTTTTTTTTTTCTTTTTTAGCCTATTGTTTTGCCTTTTCACGGACAGTGCATGCTATGCATTTCTGTGTCATCCATACCAGCAGCCAAACTGGCCTTTTCTTTCCAAAGTTTGTGACAGGATTTTACCTGTGTGCAAGTTCTGATGCCTGCGTTCAAACATGGAACCTTGCTTAAAAGTCTCATTTGAAGGATTTTTCCTAAATTGAGGCGGTACCAGTGTTAACTCCAAAGGAAAAACCTCCCTGTACTTTAACAGCCTGATCTATTATGGCTTGTTTCTGTGTGTTCAAGTGTCATAATATTTGCGGGGTTATGGATTATCAAGTATGTAGTATGTTTCGCTTACATTTAGGCTGATATGTGTCTGAATACTGGAATTGCACACATTTTCTGATTAAGTGGATTGAGCGCTAAGAAATCCATTTATGTGACTGAAACTCCAGCATATCAGAAGGTACCAGCTATTTGAAAAGCTGCTTATGAACTGGAAGTAGTTTAATATTATTTAAAAAAAAAGAAAAAAAATAGGTTAGCTCTGTCAGTCCCCCTAAGCAGGAGTAGACTGGAAAGTAAGGCTGAGCAGAAGACTTGTTTTCATATTGAATGAAATCGGTGTACCCAGAAATCCTAAGTGCCATCTATGTTTGAAACAGATTCTTCCATGCTGTGAAGACATGGAGTGAATGTATTGATGACCAAGATGAGTTGTATGTCAGTCTTTTAACAGTTGTGACTTTTCCGTTTTTTGTATGTTCACGAATGAAGTGACTTTCTGTATTTGTGTACTAGAAGGTGACTAGATACTTGGCAGTAATGTGTCTTTTACCAGTTGACTTCCTCATGATTTTTTTTCATACTCTCAAATCATTGAAAACCAACATCAGTACAGTTACAAGAACTTTTGCAATTTAAGTTATGAATTTCATATTCATTTCTATGTTTATGCTGTAAGGAACCACATCGCCTTTGTCTAAAATCAGTTGTTTTCTTGAATTATGTTGTTGTTGCAGACAGAGAAGACAGTTTTTTAAAAAGCTGGTTGTGAATTTCAGATCTCCCATAGACACTTTTCCTTGATGGGTGTATGATGAAGTTGGTTTAATTGGTTGTTTCTCTCAACGTTTAGGACAGTGATCAAGATTTCAAAAAGTATTATGATCAGTGTTTGTTCTGGGGCTGTGATTTGAGAGTTCCATGTGACTAACTGTGAGTATTACTTTCAGACAATGGAGCACAAGTCTGAGGCTGCTGCTGATGAGGAAGATGATGACCTGGGTCCAGAAGAAGACCTGTACCCAGAGTGCGTAGAAGATGGCTTTGTTGTGTGTTCCCCTACACAGGACTGCAGTGAGGAGCAGGTAACAGTTTATGTTCTATTGACATGGTTAAACATGTGGAGGGTGTGGAAGTGCGCAGAAGTCGCGCTGTTCGAGTGAAGCAGTTAGATCGTATGTGTGCCGGTATGGCCGGTCGAAACAAAATGGCGGAACGACCGGCGAATGGAATGGAAACTGAGTGAACGACGAGGAAGGTCGTCGAATAGGAATCCGAATGGAAGGAGAAGTGAAATGGGACTCGCAGACAAACGGCCGTAAGGCTAATTAAAGCGAGGAGATGGGAACCGGCGTGTAGCTCGGAATTCCGAATTGCGAGATGCACGGAAGGCAAGTCACGAATGCCGAGAACAAGGCACGAACGCGAGAAGCGTGGGTAATAAAATCAATAAAACCAATAAAACACGCCAAACCAAAGCCTCACCGGCAAGGGTACAAGGGTTCAGTGCACAAGCCACAACAAAACAAGCAAGGAGCAAACACAAGGCTATCTTAACACAACGGCAAAGAAAGGCGAGACAGAGCACAAGACTTATCTTGCTTGGACGGCAGGCCGAGAGAGAATGAAGGTACAGGAAGTTTACACCAGCTTCTTCCTTCGGCGGAAGTAGGGTGGGCGTCACGTGACTGTCTTATTACTGCATTAGCCACACAAAATCTTCGGCCTGACAGAGCTAACTGCCGTGAATGCTATGGTCTGACATGGTACAGTATATGACGCCAAATGCTTTTTTATGCTGTATATTGATTATTACACAAGATATAAAAGAAAGTTTAAACTGTATGCAAAACTTGTTCAACTGAAGTTAGTTGTTTGTTGTTGTTTTTTTAATTTGTTAGTTTCCATCTGTACGTACTTGAGTGGGTAGGTGGATTTTAGCTTGTTTTGTGATTAAAGTAAAGACGAATGCTTGGTGCCATCACAAAAGAACATTGTCCCATGCAAGAGTTTGTTGCTGTCACTTTTGCTCATTCAGATACTGTGGCAACAAGGCAGTGCCATGTCTTTCAAGTTCTTTCTTCTCTCAGTATGAGGCCAAGCAGATCCTTGAGTAGGAATTCCCAAATTATCACAGCTGGTGCCCGCCAGACTGCCAGTCTTTGGGTATCAGTGTGGAGCCTGTGAATTGTACTCACAATCACAGGATATCGCTGTTTGTACTTCAGCAAATCACAGTGAAACTGTTGCAGTAATAAATTATTACTGAGAAATTAGAGGTTCAGACTCAGCACACAAAACTTGTTTCCAAATTTTCAGGTCATAAAAGTGATTTGGGGGTCATACTTCATAACTGCTTGAAAATGAATTGAACACGTGCGCACAAACACACACACGTGCATGACGTTCACGCACGCACACATGCTCTGACTGGTTCTGTCACGGTCGCTAAGCCGGACGGCCCTACCACCCTTACCCACGCCTATCACACACTAGGTCAGACAACACAGCACACTAACACAGTTTTACAATCACGCACGCTTCTTTATTTCACACACACTCCATGGCGCCACCACTCACGCACATCCACAACTGCACACAAGTATCCTAATTCCCGCTGACTTACCCTACTCTACGATAATGACCTGGAAGACCCTAACCTAACCTAAAACACCAGCTGCGGTATATCACTGTGACCTGGGGACACAGCGATAGCCCGCACACGTGGTGACTAACTACTAGGGACAAGGATTTACCAAAGGGACTCTAATCTCTTAACTACTGCTACCACCCACACCTCTCCCCAGGACTCACCCTTCTCTTTTAACCCGGAACCACTACCAAACTGGTCGCTGCGTCCCTAAGGGAGGCAACGACAAGTACCCTACACTGTGCCGGCCACTACGTCCTAAAAGGAGGCAGTAGCTAACACCCCTAACCCTACTGCCTAACGCTACACCCCTTCTATCACAAACATGGGACAACCCATCCTGGCCCGGAAAGCTCCAGTCCTCGGCGCTGTACGTGGCCCCTCACAGGCTGACACCTCCCCGGAAGACTCTGCACCCCGGCGCTGACCGTGGCTCCTCCGCGGGCCGACACCCTCCCCGAAGACTCTGCACCCCGGCGCTGACCGTGGCTTCCCGCAGTCTGACTCCTCCCTGCGATGGGCACGTCACCCAACGTACACACACCAGACGCCCTCTCGACGGGTCCGGGGCTCGTAGGACGCCTCCTCCTCTGAAGGCCCCGCCGGACACCAAGGGTGGAAAAGGCCTGGTGCAGCGCCCTCTCACAGGACGCCTAAACCGGGACGAGGAACCAGTGCCGGAGAACTCCCGGAAGAGTACCGGTAGCTGGAGGAGAGCTGCCCCACACAAGACAGACGGCCTGGGTGGTCTCCCTCTCCCGGGAAAACAACAGGTACTGGAAAGCGCCGCTCACCTGCCGGCACGCGGCAGTAGACTGTGGTGATCTGGCCCCAGCCTCAGGACGGAACAGGATACCTGCTGACACAACTGTAGGCCACTACTGTAATGTTGCTACTACCCGAGTCATCAAGGCACATAGGCTACTTGGTAAAGCTTTAACTCTCCATCTCCCTTGCCTACTTCCCACTCGGGCATGAGAGTGACCCCTTGAATTTCGAACACATCCCCCAACCCATTACTCACTTTGGGGCTATCAGACCCATTTCCTGCCAACCCTTACAACAGCGGTAAAACAATATTCTCCCTGAGCCCATCCACGCTATTACATATGAAATTATGAATCACACCCAATTCTCGGAGAAATAAACCAATCTAAGCGATCCAACACGGACTCCATTGGCCCCCTTAGGACATACTAAATAATCTAGGAAATGGCCAATTTCACAAGGAACTGTCTCCACACAATAACCAGTAGTAATACACATCTCTCAGAGGGGAAAAAAAAACAAAAAAAAACATCAATTTTTAGCGGTTCACAGTTCCAGCATGTTCACACAAGAGAATCGGCTCGCAGCCACAATCCTTCACATTATTACCCCTCTTTGCACTGTCAGTTACAACCATATATCAAAAACAACATGATTTGTTCGCCAAAATTTCCATCCAGCACCTCACTCTCAGGTCATCTCTTGTCAGATAACCCAGTGGTTAATCCTTGTTATGCCAACACAACCACACTTCATACAATATTACATGCTGCACATCATCCGTTTTTATCCTATCGACTGCTAAGCTACTCGCCTTAAACTTTACCTTCCCCTTCTTTCCGACTACTAAATTTCATAATGGGACTGTCTCCCCACAACCTAAGATATCTTTCTCCAACCCCGTTCTGTCACAAATACATACATCCCTGCATGTGTGACGACTCGTTTGCTTTAAAAAAAACTTCTAACCATATGGACTCACTGTCCTGTACCAAATGCGTACGCCACAGATACAGTCTGCACGCGCACGACACCCGCGTCGAGAACCCTAACTCGTAACGAAAGTGAAAAGACACCAATATAAGTTGAATGGTTACGACCGTACCCCAGTATAAACCACTCGACCACAAATTGGCCTTGGCCTTACTACACAGTTAACCGATTCCAATGCTGTGCAGGTCAACTGCGAAATCGTAAATCAATTTCAACGAACTCCTACTATTTACAATTGAGATTGAGCACAATCATCAAACCCCTCTAGGATTCACGCAGACACATCTGCACCTGACTCATATTATGATCCTCAACCAAATGCAACCTCGTACTACCCTCTTATTGAACCCACTGACATTACCATGAACTAACCACAAACAATATCTACATCACTGTCCATCAACGGTTATTATATCGAACCCACATTGTCTAGCCAAACTGTCACATGACAATCGAACTCAGGAACCACTATGTACACTACTTACAGAATATACCGAAAAGAGGTAACAACACAACCCGGCTGACAACAAATTTCAATCACGGAACCAAGACAACATCATACCAGACAACCAGTATACGCAACGAACACCATACAACTAATCCCAACATGAGACAGCTACAGTACAACTCGCCATAATACAAGACAACACGACGAATTACAACACAACGAACCTAACAGATCACCAACCTGGACATACAGACAATCAACCACACCAGTTCTGCAACTGGCTGACAGTGGCTGCCAACAAGGACGACACCGACTCAGCACAGGCCAAGGGCACCCAAACCCGACGAGGACCTGGCACTAACTATATGACTCGAAGTCACTCTTCAAAAACTAACGGCGCTGCCGCCGCACCTACAAGGCGTACGTCCACTCCGACGAACACCAGGGACCGAAGTGAAGCTACCCCAACACATTCCGCCCTGGTCGGAATCAAGCGAACTCTACTCACCACACAAAACAACGATTGGTCAGAGAAGTGTATCCCTCCGCAGAGCTGACACGCCTGACCAACGGACTAGTTGTTGCTCGTGCAACAACACGACAATTTACCACAACAACTCACAGACGTGACAACACAACAACAGCCGATATCCTGCCCCGCCTTCTCTGGTATAGAACCAAAGTAATAAAAGGGTAACAATCGGGAACGAAACCAACTTCCTCCTACCACTCCCTCAATAAATGAAGACTGGAAGGCAAAAATACTGTATGTCCTACTTCACCTGCCCCCTACCTAGCCTAACCTTACTACCTAACCCCGAGGAACTTAGCCTAACCCCAGCTAACTAAACCCCAGTCTTACCCCGCGCGCGCGCGTGCACACACACACACACACACACACACACACACACACACACACACACACACACACACACACACACACAAGCACACATACATGCACGCTCGCACGCTCTCTATCTTGAACCACCACTACTCTTACCACATGGACATACTGGTTTAGTACCGCCGATCGGTGACATACCCCCCTGCCTAAGTTTTAACTACAGGTTAAAACCAACAACAACTTCTCACTCGATCGGCGTTTTAGCCACACTCTACCTATAACAATCCAATTCCCCATCACTCATTCTGTCCTACTGTTACTTTTGATGCACACCAAAACTTCCATCCCAACAACATCAACTTTTAAATACATCAACAACCACAGGTTACATTAATCAACCTGGACTAACTCTGCCTCGCACGACCTTAACGCAGGCACTTATGGGCAGCCGTTACACTACGAATACATATAAATTCCATAACTGAGGGGCTCTGATTACGCACAACTGCTGTGTAACACGTGCTACAAATACCACACCCTCAGTAACACTTTGCTACGCCATTCTCTACCAAAGATAACACATGCATAGCTTCGACAATGTCAACCTCTCACGACACAGGTTAATGGAACCCTCAGGTTTTCTCTCTCTCTCTCTCTCTCTCTCTCTCTCTCTCTCTCTCTCTCTCTCTCTCTCTCCGGCAAGCGACTCAAGAAGTCTGTCGCCACATTGTCCTTCCCAGACACTGCCTGCACCGTAAACTGGAATGCCTGCAGCTGCAGTGCCCACCTTGTGATCCTCCCACTAGTACTCTAGACCCCACAGCTATCTTCTTGGGTTTCGCCGTCAAGTCAAAATGCCGCTTGTACCTGCAAGCTGCCGTTGCCAAGTGCTCCTTTGCCAACTTGCACGTCTTAGCTATTTTGTTCCTTAGGTTGACGACGTACTCTGTAGCTGTGCAGAGCTCTTGCCTCTCGGGTTGCAACCACCGATCTCTCAGTATCTGCATGGGCCTGCGCATCAGTGGCATCCTTACAAGGGGAACTCTTGAGACTCTTCCCTTATCCACTGTACGCTGACACTGGACGCATGACTGGCAGTACCGACGAATGTCAGCATGCATGCCTGGCCAATAGAAATGGCGACCAACTCGCTCCTTGGTTCGGGTGGTACCTAAGTGACCAGACATGGGTACGTCGTGGCCTAGCTTCATCACCGTGGTCCGTAGTTCAGCTGGGACGCAGATCTGACTCGCTACGGCCTTGGGACCCTCAAACCGCCGGACCAGTACACCAGACTTCCGAGCGTACTCGACTCGTCCAAACTTGGTGTGGAAGTGCGTCCCTGCTTCACCCGCACTCCGAGCCTTCCTCAAGGTTTCATCCTGGTCCTGCATCTGAATTAACTGCTGGGTAGAGGTGTTCAGAATACATTCCTCGACGGGTAGTGGTACAGGTTCTTGCTGCTCCCTGGCTCTCTGCGCGCGTGTCTGCACTGCCCCTACCAACGCCGGGTCTGCGTATACAGGCACACGTGTCCAACCGGGATCTCCTACTCTCTTTGCGAAGTTTCCGATCAGGACTTCCTGCACAGGGCTATTCATGACCAAAACCTCCAACTTCCCCGCGATGAATGGTGACTTCAACTCTATTACCGCCACAGGCAACACAGACCTACATCTGGACTCAGCCAACACTACTGGGACTGTCTCTCCCGTGTACGCATCTGCCGGTACTAACCACTTGGCCACTACGGTGTGTCCGGCACCAGTGTCCCGTAATCCATTGGCCGGAGACCCGTTAACTTCTACAATGCACGCAGGCTCGTACCGCTGCTCAGCGCATGGGCGACACAACGTAGGGACTACTCGAGCTTGGGGCTGGTCACAACAATGAACAGCTCCAACAGAATGGGGCTCAGGGCATTTCCTAGCGATGTGGCCTGGCTTCTTGCAGTTGAAACAAACTATGGTCGATCTAGGCCCTTCTGATCTCCTGTTCAGCTGCTGTAGTGCACCATCACTTTGTTGGGACCTCCCTGTGGGCTGGCTCCCTGCTGTTTCACGTGTATTACCCAGGTTGGGCTGGTTAACTGTTCGGTCTTGTCTCGCCTTCCTCCCCAGTCGTTTGGCCTCTGCCAAAACAGTAGCTTCTGTTGCAAGTTGTTCCACAGTTTTCGGGCATGTCTTCCGCACCTCAGTTGTGAACTCTGGAGACAATAGCTGATAAAACTGTTCTTGGAACAGCAGATCCTTTACGTCCTCTGCCACACTCTCATCCTTGCCCGCTGCCGCACACCAGAGGGAAAACCACCGCTTCATCCTTCCCAGCATCTGGCCGAAAGTCTCAGCAGCGTCCTTCTTGATGCTCCTGAACTTTTCTCGGTAGGCCTCAGCATCTAGCCTGAAGTGACTTAACAGGGCGCTCTTTATCTGATCATAGTAGCCTAACTCATCCGCACTTAACCGCATCACCGCTTCTCTAGCCTTTCCTCTCAGCAGAGACATCAGACGTGTGGGCCATGAGGTCTTGCTCCACTTGCACATCTGG
>JAMYXO010007650.1:0-5000 GCA_033310375.1 Conus canariensis
GTGTGTGTGTGTGTCTGTGAGTGTGAGTGTGAGTGTGCGAGCGCACGCGCGCGTGCGTGTGTGTGTGTAAGAAACAATGTTGCCTTGAATTCCCCTCTCTCTCTCTCTCTCTCTCTCTCTCTCTCTCTCCCCTCTCTCTCTCTCTCTCTCTCTCTCTCTCTCTCTCTCTCTCTCTTTCTCTCTCCCCAACCACCCGTCTTCTTTCAACCTCAAATGAAATCTATCCACATACTCCTCCCACCAGAGGAACCCCCCAGAACCCGCCGTCACCAGTGGCAACGACCCCGAGGCATACTTCAAGCAAGTGGTTGCAATCCAGAATTTGAAATCCATGGGTGACAAGGTCAAGGGCGCCAAATGGGGCCGCATCGCGCGCACTGCTTCCAGAACTAATCTGCCCCCGCCTTCAGACGCGGGAACGTCAAGGTAGGGATACTGGTTTGTTTAACTGCGTGTGTGTGTGTGTGTGTGTGTGTGTGTGTGTGTGTGTGTGTGTGTGTGTGTGTGTGTCCCTCTCTCTCTCTCTCTCTGTCTCTGTCTGTTTGCCTGTCTGTCTGTCTCACCCTCTCTCTGTCTCCCTGTATGTGTGTGTGTGTGTGTGTGTCCCTCTCTCTCTCTCTGTCTGTTTGCCTGTCTGTCTGTCTCTCCCTCTCTCTCTCTCCCTGTGTGTGTGTGTGTGTGTGTGTGTGTGTGTGTGTGTGTGTGGTGTGTGTGCCTCTCTCTCTCTCTGTCCGTCTGTCCTCTCTGTCTGTCCCTCTCTGTCTGTCTGTAGGTCTCTCTCTCTCTCTCTCTCTCTCTCTCTCTCTCTCTCTCTCTCTCTCTCTCTCTCTCTCTTGTTTGTTACTGTCTCATCCTCAGTGCCCACTTGGTAGCATTGCTCCGACCATGCTGCCGATTCAGTTCTCCCATACGCAGCCACACCCAGACTCGTCCCTTGTGCAGCTTTGGCACTGGAAGTCTAAAAGGAGCAATTAATACCGAGGCATCATGGGATGACCTATGTATATCATCTAAAGAAGACACTGCGGTTTGCTCCTGAATAACATTGGTGATGTTCAGTGATGCCTGCTCTGATCCAACATGCGGCAGGATAACAGGCTGAGAAGTGGCTTAATGATTTCGGATCAGGGTTTAGTGATGCTTATAAGTTTATGGACTCCGAGGACTGTTTCACCCACACGTGCGTGGAGAGGATACTGAACGTGAGGTATCCATGAGAGCAAAGCATCAAAGACCAAATATTTGGATACTGTTTTGATTTGGGGATTATAAGGAGGGTTATGAAAATGATGCCATGCCGTTTCCCTCTGGCTCCGACTTCGTGACAGATCCAGACTCTACGCTTCCTTTCATATAATATCCCAACGTCTACCTGGCCCGAGACGTACAGACACTTGGTTAGAACATTTGAACATCACTGTCTGGATCGCATCCAGTAAACGGATGAAACCCGGGGCGACTGTGTGGTCCCAGTCTTCCCATCTGAGCCCATAGAAAAATAAAGAACTCAGTGGAGGAAGGCGAAGGGGGTTGAGGGGGGCAGCGGGAAAGGGAGGAGAGGCGGGGGGGGGGGCGGGGGAGGGGGGGCGGGGGGGCGGGGGGTGGAGCAGAAGGCGGTCGGCGGAGCGGAAGAGCCGGCCAGGGCCAAAAATCGCCCAAACATACCGTACAGACATTTTTTCGTGCGATTCAAACCCACAACCTCCCAAACCGCTACACGGCCACTCGTCCTTCACTGAAGTATTTGATACAACACGTATTATGAGTAGACAGGCTGCTGACCTACCAGAGCTAGTTAGCCGTTCACGTTGTCATTTTCAAAACAAGGACTTTTTTTTTTGTTGTTGTTTTTTTGTGCTATCCCAACCTCTGCGCCACCTCAGAGGCAGTGCACCCACGCCGCTCATCCCGACACCCCGTCCACAGCTACAGCCCGGTCGGCCCAGCCGCAGCCCCGGCACCGGCAATCCACAGAGAGCAGTCAATGTCAAGTCGTGAAGAGGCAACCCACCGGAGGAGACACTGCATTGCTGCCGAGTCACTTCGGTAGTGTTCAGTGGCGCCTCTTTTGAATTAACATACGCAGGACACCATGTACTAAGCCCCCTACTAACGACAATAATTGCTTAGTCGCGGAGCCGGCGTGAGTGAGCTCTCCCGCCGGAGGGCACCACCACGTCCGTCCAACGACAGCCCCCATGGACTCGCCGATACTGATGACCCCGACGGAACCAAACCAAGGACTCAGACGTAGAGAGGACATCAAAATTGAGGTCACCATGAGAGCAGGGCATAAAGGGCCACAGAATTTGAGACTATTTTTTTTAATGCTGATTGATGAGAATGAGGATGATTAACATGATGCTACGGATTTCCATTTCGGTCTGAGACTACATGACAGGGCTGTACCCTACGCTTCCTTTCATAATATATCCCGGCGTCAACCAGGCCTGAGAGATGCAGGCACCTGCAGTGTTGGTCAGGAAATTTGAGCAACACTCTCAGAAACGCATCCATTAAGTGGATGAAACTGGACTGTGTGGTCCCAGTCTTCCCAGCTGAGTCCGCAGCAAACTCAACTCTGGGTAGGAGCCGGTCGGGGCAGAAAAACCCACATGACTCTGATGGGATTCGAACCCACGACCTCCCAGCCGGTAGTCCGCGATGCTAACCACTTCGCCACGGCGGCTGGTACAAGGACATATTTAATGCGTGGCAAGAGCACGAGACAGGTGTCACAGTAAACACAACAAGCGCAACTTCACCAGTCCATTCCCACACGAACCCAACAACAGCACAGGAAAAACGTGAAACTCGGAGAAAGCGGAAAAGACGAGTGGATGTGTGGGGAGGTTAGGGGAGGGGGCATCGAAGAAGTATCATCTATCCGGCCAACCAGCGAAACAATGTGGTTCGCAACCAGATTGGCAGGGTCGTATCCCAGCAACGGGTGCCGGTTTTTTGTTTGTTTGTGTTTTGTTGTTGTTGTTTTTGTTTTTATTTTTCCATTGAGCGAAGAAGGCAGAGCAAGGATTGGGATAATGGGGCCGGTGGAGGGGGGAAGGTTCAATGTGTAATACTTGTGTGGTACGTGTAAAGGAAAGAGAGCGATAATGACTCCCTGTGTGCGTGTGTGCGTGTGTGTGTGTGTGAGTGTGTGTGTGTGTGTGTGCGCTAGTGTGAGCGTCTATACGCAAATGTGTGAGCGTGCGTGCGTGCTTGCGTGCGTGTGTGTGTGTGTGTGCGCGCGTGTATGTGCGTGCGTGTGCGTGTGTCCATACACGCGCGTGCACGAATACGATTTCCGTATGTGTGCGTTTTAGTGCGCAACACATCCCTGTGTTTACGTGTGTTTTCTTGCGCAACCTGTATACAATATTCATTGTTCCCTCAACGTTTTCCTCTTCCTACAGATCCCAAAAGACACCAGAGCCCACCACTTTACCTAAACTCCGCCTCGGCGGAAGCGCCAACCCCCCAGACAACCCGTCAGCCGCCGAAGACACTGGTGAAACCTCCCGTCTCCCGCCCATGCACATCACCACTGCAAGGACGCCGAAAACGGCACGCGCACGTACGCATGGCTTGGTGACGCAATCTCAACAGAGTGTCGTCACCATTACGTCATCTGGTGCCGAGTCGGGCAGGGACTCCCAGCACCAGCAGCAGCAGCAGCAGCAGCAGCAGATCGGTGGCAGTGTCCAGGGTGCTAGTGTTGCTGGAAGCGGCGAGGAAGAGAGGAGGGAGGGAAAGGGGGTGATGATGCCTCGCTTGGTGACTTCTCGTGGGCGTGCTTATTTTATGACTGGTGGGTATGCTCTGTGTTGTTGTGTTGTGTGTGTGTGTGTGTGTGTGTGTGTGTGTGTGTGTGTGTGTGTGTGTGTGTGTGTGTGTGTGTGTGAGTACACACCGCGCGTGTGCGCTCCTGCGTGCTCTATAGGACTCAACTTGTGTTGGATTTTTTTTTTTCATGTTTTCCTCTGGATACTGTAGAAAGCCTTTTAATTGCCGGAAGGATGGCGACTAGACGTAATGTTACAGAATGATGTAGTATTTCTTCTTCTCTGTGTGTGTGTGTGTGTGTGTGTGTGTGTGTGTGTGTGTGAAATGTTTGTTTTTCAGTCAGAAAATGTGCTTCCGGCCCTCTTTTTCCTCCATTATTCACTGCACAGGCATTTTTTCCCCGTCATTTTTTTTAGCCGCTGTTTCTTTTTTTCCCCTACATTCACAAAATCATCATTTTTGCAGACAACAATTTCAGAAATAAAAGGTCAGATCGTCTATTATGTATCCTGTTCTCTGCAATAACAACTCAAAACACCACACCGTACTAACTTCAGTCTTCAACCAATGGTTTGCGGCAGGTGGATCCAAGCAACCCACCAGCAACCCCCCCTCCATCATCAAGGTCCCCAGCCTTCAGCTGCCCAGCACTGACCGCAGCGAGCGAGGCAAGGCCACAGAGGTGGACAGCAGTCAGGCGGACACAGGCACCTCCAGACTGTACTTCGCCGACCTCACCGACACCCCGTCCACCCCGGTGGAGGAAACCCTCACCCAGCACCCAACAACGACCACCACCAAAAAAGACTCCATCCTGCCCACCGCCCGCATTACCACCACTGACGCCACAGGCCCGATGACGTCAACGCGCTCACTTCCGGCGGGTCACCGGAAGCGGAAGAAGAAGAAGCGCGTCACTTCCGCCCTGCTGCTGTCCAAAGCCACGGCGAACGAGGGAGCCATCCCGCTGCCCATCATTTCCAACGAGAGAGATCGCCGGCCCTTCTTCTACTACAACGGGAAGAGAGAGGACGCCTTCGTCCTGCCCACGATCAGCACGTGGTCGCAGCACGTGAAGACGGAGACGGGCGCCACGCCCAGAGAGCGCGCCATCAAGTGCATGTCCGTTGCCAACACCTTCAAGGACAAGCCCTGGCTCAGCCAGGTGCAGATCGCGCTCAAGATCGCCACCAACCCCACCAAGCGGAACGTGCGCC
>JAMYXO010007650.1:10000-11862 GCA_033310375.1 Conus canariensis
ACATGTTCTCCATTAATCAAAGCATTCCTGATAAAAGACTCATATCGAACCAGGTGATCAGTAGTACTGCGGTTGTTCCGAAATCCACACTGGGAAACATCTAAGGCCCCCAGACATTCTAACTGCCATAACAATCGAGAATATACCATTCTCTCCATAGTTTTACATAAGCAACTAGTGAGAGCTATAGGACGATAGTTGTTAGGGTCCGAATGATCTTTCCCTGGTTTAGGAATAGGGATAACAACCGCCTCTCTCCAAGAAGGTGGAAAATACCCTGAACACCAAACATGATTAAACAGAGACAACAACACCTTTAAACCCTCAGCTGGCAAATGTTGAATAAATTGATAATGAATGTCATCTGGTCCAGGAGCTGAGTTGTTGGCTTTCAAAATGGCGTCCTTTAACTCATCCATGCTGAAAACGCAGTTGTATATCCTCAGAACTATCTGGCACGAAGGAACAAGATTTTGACTCTGCTGATCTTTTGATACGCTGGAATTCCTTGCAATAATGATCAGCTGACGAATTTTGATGGATAGTAACAGCTAACAAGTTAGCAACCTCCTTTTTATTAGTAATAATCGATCCATTTACTTGCAAGCATTTTATAACTGATGTAACCGACTTTCCCTTAATCTTACGGATTAGTTTCCAGACTTCCTTGAATTGACCTTAAAGGACAGATTTGAACAAAATTTTTTCCAAGATTCTTTCTTCTTAGTTTTAAAAGTATACCGACACTTAGCCCTACACGCCTGATGTTTAACTTTGTTCCCCACCATAGGAAACCTAGCAAAAAGTCTTTGAGCACCTTTTCTCTTACCCTTCAAAGTTTTGCACTCTTTATCATACCAAGGGGTCTTAACATCATTTGGTTTATCACGGGACTTGGGAATAGCTTCCTTAGCACTATCTACAATCACTTTAGTGAACTGCAAAACAGGATCATCATAACTCCGCAACAGATTCATAGGCAGTCTACTTAAAATCTGTTGCTGATAAAGACTCCAATCTGCAGAGCGAAACTTCCATGTTTCCCGAGGGGACTCCTGCATTTGCTTTGTAAAATAAATAAAAATCGAAAGTGATCACTCCCGCTTAGGTCCGAATGAACCTGCCACTCTAAGTCCAAAAATAAAGGAAGGGGTCGGAAATGGACAAATCCAAGTGAGTCAAAGAACCAGAAGGAGAACAAAAGGTCGGTGAGCCTGAATTCAGAAGACAGAGATCATGATCCGATATAAAATCCTCAAGAACTTTTCCCTTGAGAATTGGTGCAGTTACTTCCAGGGTGGGGCGTGAGGGATCAGGGGCATTTAAGATGGACATTGGGGGATGGGGTTGCGGTGCCTAGTCTGCATGTAAAAAAAAAAGGTCCAGACAAACATAATTAAATAAACTAATAACTAGCTCAACGATGACTTTCACAGTTGGGGTGGTGGGGGGGGGGGGGGGGGGGAGGGAGAGAGAGAGAGAGATCTCAAAATAAAGATTAAAATAAAACACAGCCTGATGGCCGAACGAGCAGTGAACTGTGAAAGGTTAACACTGTCCAGGTCACGGTACAATATGATGGAAGGTAGAGCCCTTCCTTCTCCTTCCGCCGCCGTAACTTTCCCTGACCTGAATCAAGATTCCCGTTACTACTAACTGGACCGAGCCGAAAGAATGTCCCCCAAAAGGTTCGAACTCACAACCCTCTGCTCCACAGGCAAACGCTCTAACCATTGCACAACGGGCCCCTAAACGGAAATCTCCCGCAGAAGTCCCGCGAAACAAAAGAAAACAGGTTGAAATGTCTGGGCTCTTGTCTTCTAGAGCTTTTCGTCCCGATTTGTACTGAATAAACTCTTCAA
>JAMYXO010007651.1:0-2500 GCA_033310375.1 Conus canariensis
TTTTTTAAATTAAAAAAGGGTCGCTCCCCTTGGGGTGAGCACTTTTTTTTTAAGATTGCGCTGTCCTCATTACCATTCTCTCTCTCTCTCCTCTCTCTCTCAAATTTAATATTTATATTTAAAAAAAAGGGGAGAGAAAAAAGAGAGAGAGGGGGAGAGAGATTTGACCCCAAGAGCGAAAGAAAACAATCAAGCCGTGTCCCCACCTGATGGGTCCGTTTCCGGCGGACAAAGGGGGGCCTAGGGAGCAGGAAAATTTAAAAAAATTTAGATCTCCCCCGTGGGACAGAGATTGCGATGGTTCCCTCATGCAGCTAGTAAAGGGGTTTTTTCCCATATTTATAATTTTATTTTTTCCCAAAATTTTCTTCATCTAAACCCCTTTTTTTTATTTTCTTAAATTTCAGACCCTTTTAAAAAGTCATTACTATAGTGACGGAGGGAATTTTTTAACCTGTCTTTTTTTCCCCCCACTACTTAATTGTTCAGCATTATATAGATAGATAGATAGATATTTACCCACACACACCACACACACGCACACGCAACACGCCCAACCAACAAAAAACACACACAAAAACACATACACAATTTTTTTGACTGTGGTGTGTTTTCCATTGATTTTTTAAGGAGCACGGGGACACAAAATTAAACCCCCGTTTTTCCCCCCTGATGAGTCGGACCCAAGCGGAGGGGAAAGGCCCTAAGAGCAGGCAATATAAAATTAAACCTGTTTCGGGAAAAGGTTTATTTTTGCTTCCCGTATGCTGCTAGTAAAGATTTTTAACTTTTTTTAAATTTTATTTCCGGACTTTATGTTCTCCTTTTTCTTCTTCTTTTTTTCATGTTCTCCCTTCCCCCTTTTTCTTTTTTCTTTCACTTGAATTTTTTTCCCAAGTCATTAAGGGTAATGACGGAACTTTTGTTAGCCTGCACTTGTTTTTCCCCCCCCCCAAAATTGTTAAGCATATATATATAAAATATATATTTTTAATATTTATATTATCATACATACATCATTATTTTTAAAATATTTTTTATATATATATTTTTGTTAAAAAATTTTTTTAAAAAATAAAGGGTGGTAAAATCTACAACCCTTTTTTTTCTAGCGTTGCTATCTTCAGGATGTTTTTTTTGGGGCCCCGCCAACGATATTTTATATATATATCCCTTTACTGTAAACGAGGGGCCTTCCCAACCACAGGGAAAGCTAACAAGTATTTACTTTATTGATCTTTAACCTAAAAGATAGACCCCCTGCCTGCGCTCCACCTTTTTAAACAGGAGACCTGTGTTGTTATTCTTACCTAGCGGGGGGGAGGTGGAGAATGTGGGCCAAGGGCATCTTTGTACATGTGATATGCCCTTTTGACATTTGAGACTGACTTTCTCCCCAGGGCGGCTTGACGTTTTGGTGGCATCAGACGAATGTGTGTGGGGTGTGTGTGTTGTGGTGTTTTGGTGTGTGTTTTGGTGTGTCGTCCCGGGGGCCTTTGGTGCGTCCCCGTCCCTTTTGCGAAATGTGTGTTGTGTTTTGTGTGTGTGTGTTTTGTTTTTATTTTGAGAGAGAAAAAGAGAGAGGTTGGGAAAAGAGTGATAACACACACACCCCACATAAAAAAAATTTATATTTATATATATAATATTTTTATATATTTTTTATATATATTTTTTTAAAAATGACTGAACAATTAAGTAGTGGGGAAAAACAAGTGCAGGCTAACAAATTCTTAAATAAATTATAGAAATGATTGGCAAAGATTTGAACTTTTAGAAAAGAAAAAAAAAATGGATGAAGAAAAATTAATATAATATATATTATTATATAAAATGAAAAATATCTCTATCTACATGTGTTTTGTTTTGTGTTGGGGGTGTGTGTGGGGGTGTGTGGGGGTGTGTGTGTGTGTTTTTGCGCGGGGCGCGGTGGTGTATGTTTTGTGTGTGTGTGTGTGTGTGTGTGTGTGTGTGTGTGTGTTTTGTGTGTGTTTTAGATAGATAAAATAGATGGATAGATAGATACTATATATTTTCTAAAACATACCGCCCCCTCCCCCTCCTCCTTCCACCGCCCCCCTTTTCCCCTTTCCGGGGCCCCTTTTCCCCCCCCCCCCCCCCCCCCTTCCCCCCCCCCCCCCCCTCCCCCCCCCCCCCCCAAAAAACCCCCCCCCCCCCCCCCCTTTTTCCCTTCCCCACCTTCCTCCCCCTTATTCTATCCCACCCCCCTTCCCTTTTTCTTTTTCCCCCCTGTACCCCCCTTCCTTCCCCTTTCTCGCGTCCCCTTTTTTTCCTTCCTTTTTCCTGGGTCCCCACCTCCACCTTCCCCAAAAGAAAAACCCCCCCTTTTCCCCTCACCTCCTCTTTCCCCCCACCCCCTTTCCCTCCCTTCTGTATTACCCCTCCCCATACCCCCCTTTCCCCCCCCTTTTCCCCCACCTTTCTCCCCAGATCCTTGTCCCCCCCCCCCCCCTCCCTCCTTTTCAGTCCCCCCCCCCCC
>JAMYXO010007651.1:10000-11861 GCA_033310375.1 Conus canariensis
TTGTGCAGTTGGACGTGTTTCAGTTTAGCTCAGTTACCCACAATTCATTGATGTTTTAAGCTACTAAACACATTCGAATATGAATAGGCATCAGCGAAAAGAAGAGCCATTTTGCAAGTGAAGGAAATATCTATGTCCCAGAAGTAAATATCACCCAACAAGATTACGGTTTTCTTTAAATACACTGCTATCAACTTTTACAGACAAGTTTGAGATATATCTTTGGTTATGTTGACAGTGAAGATATGTACATGGCATCCACTCTTTCAAGTGGCTGTGAGTGAGGATTGTCCTAGAAGAATGTACCCGTTAGACCAAACCACTGTGGGGATTGTCTTAGAAGAATGTACCGTCAGACCAAACCACTGTGCTATGTATCCTAACAACGAACAACAACAGGACTGCTACAGGCTCACATGGCACTCACTCCACCCCGTCGTTGTCTGTCTCGCCCGGCTTTTATCTTGTGTGCAAAGTGAAGGAGGAGGATGTGATGGGGGATAGGGGCCGGGATAGGCGGAGGAGGGGGAGACGCGAGGGTGGCGGGGTGGGTGTGGGTGTGGGTGTAAAGGAAAGAGAGAGGAACGGTACGTGGGGGCGGTTATGGTTGGAGACAATTTCCCTGTCACCTGTCGGTTGCTTCTTCTCCACTCGATCTTCTCCCCCCCCCCCCCCCCCTTCCTCTCCCTGTGCCTCCTTTCTCCCTGTTTTGTTGTGTAAAGTCAACAGTTGGGGCGTGTGTCGTCACTGCCACTTGCACAGCCTCTCTCCCAGGTGATTCATCCCAGGTGGAGATGTGGGGGCAGCAGGCGGCAGACTGGAGCTGTGCCGGTGCAGGCTACACACGTCTCGAGCCACAGCTCACAGGATTAACTCGCCCTGCAAACGCGCATGTGTGGAACAGGCAGATCAAGGGAGATGATCCAGACCCCCTCCCCCCCACCAGGGCCGGATCCCGTGGGCGGTGAAACTCTGCTAGACTTAATTACACAGCAGTATGAGCCACTGGGGTGTGATTGTTGAACAGGCAGTTGTACTTCAGGACCGTGACGTGTTCATTGTTCAGCATTCAGGAGTACAGCCATGTTTGCGGTTGGACAGAAACTGGATCATCGGTGATAACTCGTGTTTACTGTTGAACAATGCATTATCAAATTTATGTTTGGGGAAAGATAGGAAATTGATCGTTAAGAAATCAGTCACATTTATTGTTGGACATTAAAGGTGAAGACATGTTTACTGTTGGATAAAAAAAAAAAGATCGTTATTGAGTACTCGTGTTTAGTGTTGGGCACTTAGGTGAGCTCGCGTCTTTTGATGCACATTCATAGCTGATGCTGCATTTTTGGTGTACACCTATATTTACCTTTTGGCGTACACCTACATTTACCGTTTGGACTGAAAAATGATAATAATCAGCAACTATAAGACGCAGGTTTGTGTTTATTCTTTCACATAAGATGCACAACAATATTTACTGGTAGACAGAGAATTTCCAAACTGAGATTTGAAAACATTTTTTTTAATAGTCAGCATCATTGACATGCATATATTACCAATGACTTAGATTTTTTTTTAAATTCTTTAAAAAAAAGTTTGCAATTAGTACAAAATGAGCATTGTAACTGATGAGCAAAAGAGCTGAAAAGTTTCGTGACTTGTACCATTAACATCTCCCCGAAAAGACCGAGGTGCGAATATTGTGGAGAAAGGCGAAGACACATCCGACCTCGCATGTCAACATCATGTTCAGACCTGTGAGTGGCTGAACTGTCTACTTCCTATGTAAAAGACATGTCACCCATCCCTTGAACCACATCAACGTTGAAAGGTTCATGTAAAGCACGAACACTTTTAGCAT
>JAMYXO010007652.1:0-11860 GCA_033310375.1 Conus canariensis
CCGGCTTTTTTTAAAATGTTTTTTTCAACACGTATAAAATACTAAACCCCTAATTACCCGAAAAGGTAAATGTAAGAAAACTTTTTTTCCATCTTTTTTTAATAAAAAAAAATTTAAAAAATATAAAAAAAGGTGTTATGTGTTTTTAATTTAAATAAACTTTTTTTGTTTAAAGAAAAATAAGGCCCCAATGCCCGGCGTTTCTTCTTTCCCATGTTGGGGGGTTTTTTTCCCAAAAAAATTTTGGAGGGTTGAATAGACTAAAAAACGGGAAGGAAAATTTTAACCCCGGGAAATCAGGGGTTTTTAAAAATATTTTTTTTTTTTTTTGTTTTTAAAAAAAGGATTTTGAAAAACTATTAAAGTGTTTGGGGAGGGGGCCCCAGACCCCTGGATAAAAAAGATTTATTTTGGGGGTGGGGAAAAAAAAAGTATTTGGCGTTGAAAAAAAAATATTGAAAGATTCCCAATTGTTCATCAAATTTAAAAAATTTCGAGGTAGAAAAATTGGTAAAAATGGTTAAAATCGGGGGGAGACAAAGATTTTTTATATTTCAAATTAGAGGCAAGATTTTCGCCCGGAAATTTGAAGAAAATTTTAAAAAAGATTTTTCCAAGTCCCGGGTTTTTAACCCAAATCCCTAGAAACTTTGAAGGGGGTATTTAGTTTTGGGGCGTTTTTATTTTTTTATATGGGATTAAATTTTTTCAATCAAAATTTTTAATTTTTAAAAAATTTAAATTTTAATCAACCCAAAAAAAAAGGCGAGCAGGGGGAAAAATTTACCGGGGAGGGAAAGTCCCCCGGAATTTTCCCCCAAAAAAATTTTTTCCCGGGGGAGTGGGGCCCCCCAAAATGAGTGCCCCCAAATGGTAGGGGTTTTTTAAAATAAAAAAAATGGGGGTGTTTAGGCCGGGGGGAAACTAGTGAATGGAAAGGCAAAAAGCAAAAAGAGCAAAAAAAAAATTTTTGATATAAAAAAACAACCCCCAAAGGGCCCCCCCCCAACAAAACAAATAAATAAAATGTTTTTTTATTTCTGGGGGGGTAGTTGTTGGGGGAGGGTTTTTTTCATAAAAACCCCAAAACCCAAAAAAAGGCAAAGCCCAAAAAAAACCCAAAAAAAAAATAAAAGAAAATTCTGAAAAAAAATAAATTTTTTTAGGGCCCCCCTTTTTAAAAAATTTTGTTTTTTAAGTGTTGTTAAATATGGTTAAGAAAAAGTAATTTTGGGGTTTAAGGGCCGTTTTAAAAAGTTAAGTGTAAAAAAGCGCCGTTAAGTGCAAAATTAAATGAAGTTTTAAATGCGTTGTTCCAAGTTATGTTGTTAAGTACAGTTAAAATTTTGTTAAGTATAAATTAAGTATAGTTAAGATCTTAATTTTGTCAGCAAGTCGGCTTAATGCCTACAGATATGAAAATAGGCTAACGTAAATTTCTTGTTTTGTTTGGGCAAATGATTTTTTTAACTGCAGTTGTGTTTACTTTATGAAGAGTAATGGGGAGATTAAATTTGTGTGATGAAAAACTTTGTTTTTTAAAAGAGTTTTTTGTGTTGTGTGAGGTTTTATTTTTTTTGAAAAATTTTTTAATTTTTTAGCTTTTTGTTTCAGAAATTTGGTGGCAACGTATACATTTTGCCCTAAGCCAACATATTTTGTATAACTTCCCCTTAAATTATTTCATCTTTTAAATTTTTGTTAAAGGGTTTTAAGTAAAAACGTCTTTTTGGTAGTCCTGTGTGTACCCCCATCGTTTTGCCTTCTGTTTTTAAAAATTTTTAGAAGTTTCAGTTGGGGTGTCCCTAATAAAACTATCGTGTCTGTTAAAAAAATCTTGTTTTGGGGACACGGGGGGAAAATAGTGGTTTTAGAAATTAAATTAAAACTTTGAAAATTAGCACCCGGGAAACCCATAAAACCGGTTTTCCCAAATTTACCTTAGTTTTTATCATGATTCCCAACCCGGGTCCTAAATTTTTAAAGTTTTGGGGTTAGGTTTAGAGACCGTTAATTTTTGTTTTTTTTCGTAAATATCTTCTCTTAGTTGGTGGGGTTTTTATGGTTTTGCCAAAAAGTGGTTTTAGTTTAAAAAAGTTTTTTGAGGATCGGGTTTATAAAATAGAAATTTTTGTGTATGGGCCCCAAAAAGGGGGGTTTGTTCAAATTCTTTAAATTTTTATGAAGGGTAAATTTAAAACCCGGGTTTTAAATAAACTGTGCAGGGCTGTAATGCCGACTTTTTCTTTGTGTTGAAGTTTTGGCCAGTTAGGCGGTTTGGGGGGGCCATTTTTAATTTTTTCTGCGAGGGGGTAATTTTTTTGGGGGCCCGGGGAAAAAAGGGGAAAATTTAAGTTAACAAGAATTTTTTGGGAAAAAAACCCCGGGTAAGAGGGAAAATAAATCAAAATTTTTTTTAAAAAGCTTTTGGGGTTTTTTCCCTTTTAAATTTCCAAACGGTTGACCATGGCCCCCCCTAATTTTTGGCCCCAAAAAACATCCCGTTGGGGGGGGGATGGGGTTTTGGGGGGGTCATATGTTTAAGTACTTGTTGTTGGTTTGGTAAGGATGGGCAGGCCCTGTAATTTTTCTAGCCCGGGGGTTTTAAAATTTGGGGTTTTATTAGATGAAAATTAAGTCAATTTGTTTTTAATTCAAGAATGGTCCCCGAAGGCCCCCGGGGGAGAGATTATTTTGAGAAAACTAGGCCCTGTGTTTTATGAAATGCCCCTTTTAATTTTGAAAGCTAGAAAAAAAAAAAGTCGGCCAAAAATATTGATGTGTAATTCCCCCTCGGGTTTTCCCGTGTAATTCGTAGGTTTTGGGGGGTTCTAGTCAGCAGATAAGCCCCCACCCTTTAAGGGCGGCCCGTAAAAAATTTTTAAAGGGGCAGCGTGGCCTTAAAAACCCGTAGGGTTTATGTATTCCTTAAAGGGTAGATTTTCGGTAAGTGGATTGAAGTTTTTTTTGTGTTGGAAAGTCTTGGGGCCCCCGTTTATTAAAATTCCCCTTTTATGCGGGAGAGTCATAGAAGGAAAAAGTCAATAGTAAAGGTCAAATTTTTTTTCTGATGGGTGTGCAATACGTAAATCTTATATTTAGGAAATTATGTTGCCTGATGAAAAAGGAAAATAGCCCCGTAAAATTATGAAAAAAGATAGGCAGTTTCCCTGTTTGGGGAAATTAATTTTAAGATTTAAATTTTGTGCGGCCCCCCTGAATTTTCCCGTAATTTTGATCGGGTTTTTACGTCCCGTTTTCTGTTAGGGTTTGCTTGGCCGGATAAAAAGTGGGTGTTTATTTTAACGGTTTTTTTTTGGGGGTTTTAAAGTTTTAAAGGGTTTGTATTGAGAAATTTAAATTTCGAAGGTGTTTATTCTCCCAAAAAACGATCGGCCCCGTTGGGACCCCGAAACCCCCGGGTGTGTGTGGGGGGATTCAAACAAAAAATAAAGAACCCAAAAGGGTTTTGGGTTAAAAAGGTTTTTTTTGTTGGGTTTTGGGGGCCGTAGTGTGGGGGAAAAATGAATTTAAATTTGAAAACCCAGTTGGCTCTTTGGTTTTTTTAAATTTTTTAAAACTAAATTTAGATGGTGGAAATAAAAAGGGTTTGGTTTTCAGTTTACATTTTTTCAATGTTTCTGTTGCAGCTGGTTATAGAGGGAAATTTGAAAAATCTTAAAACTTGTTTAAACGTATTGTTTGTAGATAGGGAGAAGTTGTTATTGTTTTAATAAAAAATGATCTTTGACACTGAAACAGGATCCCAAATTACATGATTCTAAGTGAAATCATAAAGAGGGGTTTGGGGGGAAAAAACCCTTTGAGGGGAGATTGTCCTAAGACCCGGTGTTACGCTTACCGGTTTTGGTTTGTTTTGTCTTAAAATTTTAATCTTTTATGACCCGGAAAGGTTTTTTGTTTTAAAGTTTTTGTTCCCTTTAATACAGCCCTTTTATATCTGTTGCATTAATTTTTAATGGGTGTAGTGGCTAAAACGCACCCCAAAGAAGACTATTGTCAGAATTTTGTATGTTTAAACCCCGCTCGTTTCAACTTAAATTTTTGGGGGAGGGGGTAAGAATTGCCCGGATAGGAAATTTGGTTTTTTTAAAGTTTAAGGATGTTCCCTTTAGACCCCAGAACCCCAAACCTTTAAAATTGCATGGGTTTAAAATGTTTTCATTTCCCCAGTAGAATTTTAAAAAGGAAAGTATAAATTTTTTGTTATTTTTAAACCCCGGGTGTTAAAAATCATCGGGGGTTTTAATTTTTCAATCTGAATTCCCAAAAAATTTTTTTTGGGGGAAAAATTTTGGGCTCTGGAATTTTAAAAAAGGATGTGAAAGCTTTCCCGAAGTTTGTGGGGTTAAAAGTGCCTGTCTAAATACTTGTTATATTGGAGGGCCCCCCCCCATCCTTTTTGTGATGCATTTTAAGATCAAATAAATTTGGTTTAAAAAAAAAAATAAAACTAAAATTTGCTAATTTTTTTTAAATTTTGGGAAAAACCAAAAAAAAAATTTCTAAAAAATTTTGTTTAAAATTAAAAAGCCGCTCCTTCAGGGTATAAAAAAAAACCCAAATTTTGCCCTCTCAGGAGCCTTTAAAATTAACTAAAAATTTAAACCCCCTTTTAAATGGGGTTTGGGCCCAAAAATTGGCATTTTTTCTGATTTCGTTAGTTACACTTTCCGAATTTTCGGTGTGCTAAAAAGATCCGTTTTTTAATTCGCCCAAATTTGGGTTTCTTAACTCTTCTTCATTAGCCCCCCGCTCCATCATTAACTCTAGGGCGCAGCATATATTTTTAAGTTCTGTAACTACTTTGGTTGCCATTTTTAAGATCAAATATATAAGTATACAAAATTTTAAATCATGCCGGTTTTTGGGTTTGCAAGGTTCTGCTTTGCAATGTTCTTTCTGATTGCCCCCAGCGTCTACCTGTTTGAAGTAAAAGTCTTTCTCCATTTTTTTGGAGGTCGATTTTTTGTTGTCTGTATTCATCACCGCACCCAGGGCTCGTTTAAATTCTTCGTCTGTTACTTTTCCATCCAGCAATGTATCGCTTATAATCACCCTTAATAATGAAGTTTGCTGTTGCTAGGGCTACATGGCAGTGTGCTTTGTAACTTAGGTGCCAGTTTCTTTAAACCGCACTTACAATCGTGGACACAGCAACTAAACCCAAACCAACACTCCCAAAGCTATGGTATTGGCGCCCCAACTCCAGTAGCAAAAAGAGCGACACTGCCCGGTGTTTAAAGCCGGTACAACTGATGACCCGGTGATTATATAAGAAAGGGCATTTAAAGCTTTACATATTTCTTTCTAGTAACCCTATACTTGTTCAAATCACTTTCTATTTCTCTTCAAGCTCAGCCATGTGCTTAATCTAAACTGCTGACCGTCTTCCATTTTAAAACAAGATTTTTTTTTTAAATCCTGTACATATCTTTTTTTAAAACCCTTCTGGCAGCACTTCATCAACAGAGTAAAACGCAATAAAATCAACATACTTAATGAAAATAAAATCGAGTACTGTTGTTTGTCTTTGTCAACCATCACAGTAACTTTGTCAGAAGATACAAAAGTGTTTATTTGATCCTCATTTTTAGTAAAAACAATAACAAGCCTAAGAGGGCCGCCCAGTTTTCAGACTTTATTTGTACACCCTGATTAACGTATGCTCTGGCAAACTAGGATAAAACCCTCCCTTGGAGTAATAAATAAGCAAAAAAGCATTGTTTTTTTTTCTAGGCAGTGATTCTAGTTTTGGGTTAAACTCTAAGCCGACGGTGTCCCCCCCCCACTTCAGCTAAGGACTTCTTTCTCCGCAGCTATATACAAGCCCTGCTTAGTTATTTCAATCTGCTTTTTCTGTTGTAATCCGGGACTAGGCTAGCAAAAAGGCGTCCTTCATTCAAAGCTTTTCTAAAATTGTATTTTTATCAAAGTATACATGGGGGCTTCGTAGTTCAAACTTTAAACCCCAGTTAATGTCAGGAAGCAACGCCCGGGCATTCTCTCGTTTATGAATTTTTGTATTCGTGTTTGCCAAAATCGTTTGCCCTTAATTTCTTATCTCTTCCAGGTTAGGATACTGCTGCCGTTTTTTATCTTCAATTTCTATTCGTTTGTAAACGCCATGGGTCGGTGAAACTAAAATCCATAAACATTTCCTGCCACTCCTATTTGATCAAAGTCAGTTGTATCTGCTAGATCTTTTTACTCTACTGCAACGCATTTAGGAGCTAACTCTGCTTTGATTCTGGCCCTCGAGACATTCTTTTTAATATAAACAATTTATTATTAAACAACTATAATAAAAAATCTATAATGAGCAATCTTAATGAGCAATCTAAATAAACAAACGTAATGAACTGCGGTCAGTCCGTAAGCATGTTTAGCATTTCTTAGATTTTTCTAGCCGCTCTTTATTTTTTAGTTCATCCTGTCCTGATTTTTTATAGTTTTCACTTAAACACTCTTCAAAACTATCCCGTCCTTAGTAGAAAAAATAAGATGACTGATTTTAACTGCGATCTAAGTCTTTTAAGACAGCATTGTATTTTTGAGTTAAGAGCCAAAAAGAACTAATGCGTGTCTTCCGCTAAAGGCTAGCTTAGACAGGGTCCTTCTTTTTTTTAAAAATGTCTTGTTCGGCTGAACAGTCATCAATAATAAACGCGTTTCAGTTCCCTCAAATAGCCTAGTAATGTTCTAAACAGTCGCTTAGCTTGTCGTAGGATCAACTAAAAATATATTCTCGTCTGTCCAAACAAACTGCCTTTCTTTGTAAGACTTTTGTGCTTAATGGTTGTGCAGAATATAACAATGTACTCGTAATGAAACCTGTAGACTGTTTGTAACAAAACAAGCACGAAAGACAGTTTTCCCACACCCAGTAATCCCCAAATAAGCGAACAGTGCGGTCTTGGGGAAAAAGTTCAAAACTAAACCATCTGTTTTAATAGCTATTTCTTTCAGTCTAATTTTCTTCAATGTTCAGCTGGGGGTCATAAACCACAAAACGTGCATTTGTATCTGGCCCTCTCCTCCTCTTCCTTTTTAATTGTATGAGTATGCCATCTGACCCTACCCTTCTTCCACTCCCGTGCAGTCTGTTGTCATACGTGGATCTAAAATCCACCATAGTCCTATTTGTCTGTTAGATAATCTTCGAGCCTTACTCGTGAAGGTGAAGTTTTTTACACACTGATCGGCTGTGGGGCTTGTCTGTCTGCCTCCAGCAAACAATTTTCTTATTTCATCAAGTGTTGGTCGGTAAAAGTCCGGGTGAATACACTGAAAAGGCTTACCATTACGTGCAAGACAGTTGCTCAATTTTTTGGGTTGTAAAACACCTCAATTCTCTCTGAAAAGGAGCTGAGGGTTTAGTAAATAGCAAGAGAACCCCCTTTTGAGACCTTAAAGAATTTCTTATAGCTATTTCCCAGACGGGTCTTGCTTGTTTTTATCGCTAGACTGTGTGTAAAACTCTTTTTAAAATAAACAACCGCCCTACTTTTATACTGATTTTAAAATTATTTAGCTAGTTCGGGTTAGTAACAACGTCAAAATTAGAGAGATGTTACTAACAGTGTATTTGGCTAAGGGGTCATTGATAAAATAACAGATCCGCTGTCATTTAATTTAGTTCGTAAGTAAGTTTTGTCTCTTAGTGCGCCTTGGAAATATGTTTGATGGGTTTTTAACAGTTCAAAATCTAGAGGGATGCAAATCTGTTTTTAAATGCTCGCGCTATTGCCTGGTCTCCCCGTCTTTCCCTTTTCATTGCAGCATTAAGCCTGTGCTTAAAACCGTTTGGGGTCTGGATTCCCTGAAAGATTTGTCTTTCCTTTCTGTTCTGGCAGCCACAGATAGAAATAGAGATTAAAAATGTCTGCGCTACTCAGTGAGAAAACTTCTCTCCTTCCCGTTTATTACCATATTTTTAATTTATGGGCCCTGCCCAGGTTAGCAACGACAGTGGGATTAGGATCCGCCGACTCAATATCTATTTTGAATGACAGCCTGGCAGTGCCCGGCATTATAACATCGTCAGGCCCAGGTCACTAAATCTTACTGTTAACATTTCATTAGGCTCAATTTTGATGGATTATTTACAACCCGCACAGTCTGTCTTATGCCTTTTATGCCGTGGGGCTCCTTCGCTTTTCTGAATGGATCAAGGTCGCAGCCGTATGGGTTCATTTTTTATAAACAAAAAAAAATAAATATATAAATATGGCTGATGATGATTTTGACGCAATTGAACCTATTGAAGAGGAAGATGATGAAACAGAATCGGGCCCTTCATTAGAAGATGAACTTTAAGAAGCACGTTCTTTAACCCCTTCAGTAGAAGAACGCCCCTGGGGTTATTACAGCTCGTGCAGAACTATTAACAAATAAAATTAACTCATTCTATAGAAGCATAGGACTAGAGCCGCCAGAAGGTCACAGTGCTTTTGATTTTAAGATGGATAAAAAATCATCTTGTATGTAAGGACTAGTAAAGGCCTTTTACAACTTACTACAAAGCCAGACCCGGGCAAGTTTTTAAGCATGAGCACAATTCTTAGAAAACTCCCTGTTGCCGACCGAAGGCGGTTAGCCCTTATTAAAGATTTAAGGCCCGAGGCTGTTAGTGCTTTACAGAACTTGGAGCGGAGGTTGCTAACACGATCTGAAATTTGAAGTGTTCTCTTTTCAAGAAATTTGTCAAAGAACAGATGAGGCAATAGCAGAAAAGAGACGAGTTTTAATGAGGAGGACGCAGTTAAAAACAATTGTCGGTTCGCCTAGTCAAAGAGACGTGAGCTGAGCCCTGAAGAAGAAGCAGCTTTACAAACAATTGATGACCCTCCTTGCCTGAGAGTGTACCAGGAATCTTAAAGCTGCATACATGAACTCAGGGGCCTTGATGAAAACTCTGCGGGAAAAAATGGCGAGCTAAAAAAAACTTGTCAAAACTTGGTGAGTAGAGATAGAGATAAGAGAAGAAAAAAATAAACTGGCTGATGCAGATGATAACAATTTAGGGCGGAAGAAAGGCTAGAATTACAGGCAAAAATACAGGAGTTAATGTTACTAAGGGCGGCCAGGTTAGAAACGCTGTCTACTAACAGAGAACAATATGTTACAAACAACAAGAATCAAAGAAACTATACGCAAATACTTTATGAAAATACTACATTGCAGAAAGAATAAGGACTCGTTTCAGAGAGCAGGGGATTACAGTAGTTAGCATATTGACACTGTTGGTTTGCTATCTCTAACTCGTTTATGCTTTAACTGGCGGTGCACCCAAAAGGTCAGTAGCTCTCAACGCCTCAGCCTGGTAAAGTTGGATTAGAAAACAATTACACCCCCTAGCAAACCTTTTTAAAGAAGTTAGCTGTCAAAGCGCTTGATGCTCTGCCTGGCATAATAGGCAGTGTTGTTAGTTGGGTTTTGCTACCATAGGGAAAGTGGCTGGTTATATGGCTGACCATCTGTGGACTTTGGGGTGCTGGCTGCCGGTTTAATTTTTAGTGAAATAAAGTATGGCTAATCCAGTAAAAGTTAAAAACACAACAAGGGCTGTCTTTTCGCTAGTGTGTCTGTCGGGGGGAGGTACATCAACAGGCGGTGGCGCTTTTTGGGCTGCTTTTTTTTAAATGGGCGGGGGTCGCTTTCTGCAGGTTCTGGGCTAGATACTTTTTTTAAAATGGCTGGCGCGGGCCTTGTGTTTTAAACCTTGATTGTGTCCTAAGTTTTGGTCGTCTCCGGCTATGAGGATTTCATTGTTTTTAATTCTGTATCATGCCAATCTGTAGTCTAAGGTCAGAAGGCAGCATGTATAAACCATGCCACAAAAAGTCAACCTTTGACCAGCATGTGAAAGAACGTTTTGGTACCTTTGTATGCTGGAAGGCAAATCAACAGCAGAGTTAATAGCATCTTCTAAATTGGCTAGAAATTGTTTTCTGGCGTCAAAACCTGTAGATTGATCCACTAGCTAGTTTTAGTCTGTGCTTGTGCTCCTAATAGACACCAAACGTATGTTCTTATGGAGTCATTAAGCCTTTGCACTCCCGGCATTGTTAGACCTTTACTTTCATCTAAGATAAATGTTGCCCAAGCATTAGGATGTTTTTGTTCTATGGCCCCCAATCTAACTTGGGAGTTGGCTTAAAAGGGGTGTGGCCGGGCCAGTAGTCAAAATTATATTCTCTACGCTGACCCCACAAATACAATGTGCCCAACCCGTGATTGCGGTCTAACTTTTGTCTAAAGTTATTTGAAGGGTTAATGTTAAATTCGTTGCAAGTTCTTTCATATGCATTATTGTCCATTGGGCTGAGAAATGGATTAAACGCGTTGTCATTGGGGAGGCGTACTTGTAGTTCAGTTAGTATGCGTCTATACTGATAATAAACATGAAAGTTATATACTGACCTTACTAAGAGGTTGGGGTGGTTTAAATGGTTTGCATATGAAACACCGCAGCCAGTGGTTGAGCAGTAAATAGCAAAATTTAACTGATTCTGGTAAAAGGTCATAGGGTTGATGACCATGCTGATGGCACTCTATCACTCTTTATTGGAGGATTTAAATATCTAGTTAGTGGGTTTACAAGTCTAACTAGAAAGCCATATGATTCATCCACTGCGATGGTTAGGTTACTAAAGTCCAAAGATTTGGGCTCATAAACCCCTCCTAGGGTCGTAAGCGGCACTTTCATTATATTTAAAAGGCTCCATTTTTAAATAGATTTTTTTTTTAAAGGATTTAAAAAGGATGTTCCTTTATATAACCAAGCAAAACCAGCGCGTGGTTTTTTAAAGTATTCAGTTTACAATAAAGGCGGGAAGTGTAGGGCTGCTCTTAGAGAACTTAGGTTTAAAATAAGGTGGTTTAACATATCTGAAAAGGCCCAAAAATAATTGGATAGATATTTATGATGAGGGGGCAATCGCTTAAAACGTTTAAAAATACCTGATGGTTACTACAGCTTTTGTTCTTTAAAAGAAGCATTTAACAAATTTGACATACGGTTAGAAAAATTAATGAGGCAAGTCTTATAATTACTATATTTTTTACCAAAACATAAAGACAAAAGGGAGTACGTTTTTCCCAAGGGCCTTGCTCGAATTTTAGGCTTTTATGATAGTGGTAAAGCCTATTTGTATTAATTTCACACGCGTATATAGAAAGCGGTCTATATGAATATGTAGGCAGTAGACCATCCGATTTTCTAATTAATCCAATGTTGTATGTTCATTTAAGCGAATTAAAAACAAACACTAATTTGTATAATGGCCAGCCATCTACAGTTCTAAGAGCACTCCCATCAACTAAGGTGGGGTTTTGCGATTATCAGTCATATACATTTTGGGGAAAACAGTCAATTTAAAGAATTAGTTGAAGGGCCTATAATTCAGTGTGTGTAAAAATAACTAACCAAGATGGAAGGCCGGTTGTTTGTTCTGATTTGTTGGTGGTGCTTGAGATAGAAGATTAATCAGAGAGAAAGTATAGATACCTGCCAGCAGTCTTACGCGCCATGAACAATGAAGAATTTAAGGCAACAGGCCTTAAACCAGTAAACGCGATCAAATTGAAAAAATTAGCATTACTGAAGACATTCAAGGTAATCAAAAACTCTTGCCGTTTGGACTAAAAGTAAGATACTTGTATGCGCCAGAAAGCAGAAGGCGATGTTAGAATTAGAGCCACAGACCCTATATGGAGCGTAGATGTATATGAAGTTGAAAGAATTATGAAAACAACCCCTCCTGTGTATTATTTAAGAGAACTCTTTCTTCTAGCGGTGCTACTACGTCTAAAAAACCCCCAAAGGTTTGGGTTG
>JAMYXO010000763.1:0-5000 GCA_033310375.1 Conus canariensis
AATATCACCCATCATCAGAGAAAGACGGATTGACTGATTCTCTATCTGAGGATACCTTCCCCCCCCTCCCCCCCTCCCCCATCCCCCCTCTCTCAAAACCAAGCGACGGCAACAACGACGACAGCAGGAGAAGTCGTCTGTACATTCTCCCTACGGCGGAGTACCCAAGTGCGAATCAAACGAAGCACTGGCCGACGAGTGAGAAGACGATGACGGGTCAAGGGTCAAAACAGGAAGCTACACGGTCAACACGGCGGCATAGCAGCATTGTAGCGCAATCTTATTGCCCGGTGAGGACACGTCAAAGTGCGGGCTTGTCAACACAAAGCAGACCAGGCGTAAAAGATAGGCGTGACAGTGTGAATTCAAACACGTTACACCAGTGGATGAAGCCAGCCAATACACAAGCGCGGGGAGGAAGGGGTGGGCGGGTTGGAGACCGACAAGGCAGGGGAAGTGGTGAAATCGGTGGGGGTAAGGAGAGGAGTGCTAGTGGGGGTGGGCGTGGGGGTGGTGAGGGTGGTAAAACAAAAAGATGACGGTATGGCCGAAGCCCGGAGAATAAAGTTATAAACATTTGTACGTGGAACTGTGACGGTTGGTTGCAGAAGCTGGACATCCCTGAGGTTATTTCAACAATGTTATCTTTCGATATTTTTGCTTTTAAACGAAACTTTTGTTTATTCAAACACAATTTCATACACACCTTTTAGTAACTATGATGTGTTTGTCTCTAGAGCTATAAAATTATCACATCAAGGGCGATATTCGGGAGGAGTGATCGTGTTTGTTCGAAAAAGTTTGGCAGGATTTGTGGAAAGAATTGATACTAACTTAGAACAAATGATTATTTTGAAACTGGACGGAAGACTGATAGGGACAAATAAACCGGTATTTCTGATTTGTACATATATTCACCCTTATGATAGTAGGTTTGGAGACAGTCACGTCACGGTGTTGGCATAGAGATCATCGAACAATGTTTAATGGATTTATATGAAAGATTTGAAGATTTTTATGTTATGATTTGTGGTGATTTGAATGCGAGGACTGGATGTGAGAATGCGATGTTAAATGATGAGCTCTTCATAATAATGTGTGGGAAACATTGCGCACTGCAGACCAGGTAAACTATATATTTAAGAGAAGCTCTGATGATAAAGAAGTTAACAATTTTGGGAAAGATTTACTCAGTCTATGTATGTCGTTCGAGTGCGTTATTGTCAATGGTCTTAGTCATTATCGGTTTGATGATTCATTCACTTTTGTTTCAAGTGGTGGTGGTAGCACTATCGATTATTTTATAACTTCCAGTGATATATGCTTGCAGCAGCGTGTCAGCTCATTGCGTGTTTTGCCATCCATCGACTCAACGCACTTGCCTGTTTGTATTAAACTGTATGTAACCGAATTTTTAAGTGATGGTATAAAAACTGTGAGTGATAAAAATAAGACGGGAGTTAAATGGATGGAAAAACAAGTATGGAATCCAACTTTGGAGCAACAGGTTCTTGATAGTCTTAACACAGTTGAAATTCAAAACATGTGTTCCCAAGCTTTCGCATTAATTGACAGCGATATTAACCAAGCTGTGAGATTGTTTTCTGGTGCCTTTGTTTCTTCCAGCAATTGCATGATGAAGCGCATTTATGTCGGAGATAATGTCAGACTTCCGCATTGGTATGACAGTCAGTGTAAACAATCTCAAAAAAAAACTAGACAGTCGTTAACTGTGTTTAGACAAATAAAACAACCTGACGAACGAAGGCAATACGTTCACGATCGGAAAGATTATAAGGCGTTGATTAAACAAAAAAGACGTAGTTTTTAAACGGGAAAAAGCAAGACAGCTCGCTTCCCTTGGTAAAGATAGCAAATCATTCTGGAGAGAGATTAGATGTGTTTCGGGTAAAAGAAGAACTGGTATTTGCTCAGAAATATCAGACCAACAGTGGTTTGATCATTTTGCGACACTTTTCAATGTTCCAGATATTAAAACATGCGATTTTAGCTTTGAAAATTTTGATTCGAATTGTGATGATCTGAATTTACCTATTACCGAAAGGGAAGTTTTTGAGGCTATACGTAAATTGAAAAATGGGAAAGCCTGTGGAATTGACAGAATAGTTCCAGAAATGTTAAAATTATGTAACGATTTGTCAGTTGCTTTTATGACGAAATTATTCAATACTTTATTTGATAACGGTTCATACCCTGAAGATTGGACAAAAGCTATCATTGTGCCAATATTTAAAAAAGGTGACAAAACTCAGCCAGACAATTACAGAGGAGTTTCCTTGTTAAGCTTGATGAGCAAATGTTATACTATCATTTTAAATCAAAGACGTAAAGTGGATTGAAACAAACAGAACGTTAACAGAATCTCAGGCAGGATTTAGAAAGGGATATTCTACTTTTGATCATATTTTTACTTTGAACGCAATTATTGAAAAGTGCTTTTCAAAAAGAGGGGGTAAACTCTATGTGTGTTTTGTAGATCTCAAAAAGGCATTTGACTCGGTGCAACATGGGCCTTTGTTTGAAATTCTACTAAAAAATGGGATACATGGTAAATTTATGAAGGCTGTTATGGCAATATATAACTCTGTAGTTTCGTGTGTAAGGATTGATGATCATTTGACAGATTTTTTCGAATGTCCTGTTGGTTTGAGACAAGGCTGTATACTTAGCCCTGAACTTTTTTCAGTTTTTATCAACGAAATTGCGGCAGCCGTGGTTGAATATGGTATACATGGTGTTCAACTCTTACCTGGTCTTGATGAACTATTTCTGCTTTTGTTTGCAGATGACATTGTCCTTTTGTCCATCACTGCAAGAGGTCTTCAGAATCAAATTGATATTTTAAATGATGCTTGTAAAAAACTTTTTGTGAATATAAATACAGATAAAACAAAAATTTTGGTTTTTCGGAAAGGGGGATTTTTGGGCAAGAGCGATAAATGGACTTTGGACGGCAATACCTTGGAAGTCGTAAATGAATATAATTATTTGGGTTTTGTCTTTACGACGAAAATGAGCTTGCAGAAATGCGTCGATGCCCTGGCGGTAAAAGGCAGAAGAGCTTGTATTGAATGCGTGAAACATATCAGCAGACTTCATGATATTTCAAAATCTTGTTTCTTTAGGATTTTTGATTCTCAGGTGCAACCTATATTAATGTATGCAGCTGAAATGTGGGGCCTAAATAGAATGCATAATATTGAAAAAGTACATACATTTGCATGTAAGCGGTTTTTGAAAGTCCCTTTAAAAGTACCAAATAAGTTCGTTTATGGTGAGATCGGGCGATACCAATTGTACGTTAATAGTTCTGTGAGATGTATTAAGTACTGGCTTAAGATCTTGAAGATGGATACTACAAGACTTCCAAAACTGTCGTATATCATGCTTAAGAACTTAGATGACAGAGGTAAAATGTGCTGGGCTAGTTTAGTAAGAAATATTTTGTGCAGAATGGGGTTTGGGGATGCATGGTTAAACCAAGGAGTAGGGTGTGAAATTTCATTTGTGTCTTTGTTTAAACAACGACTGAAAGATAACTATATGCAAGAATGGAATGCATCTGTTATGAACAAGGATATATACAGCACCTACAGGCTTTTTAAAAGATCATTTGAAAGTGAACCTTATTTCCAATTTCTAGATATAAGATGTTTCCGGGACGGGATCATTAAATTAAGAACTGGTGTGTTACCAATAAATGGATCGACCTTTAGAAAAACATTCTGTGAAAATGTCAACTTTTTATGTCCTGCCTGTAAAATAACTGAAGATGAAAATCATTTTGTACATTGTTGTCCTTTGTATGATGAAATCAGATCCAAATATTTGGCCGGAATCGGACAGCGTTATGTTGATATTCTGCGTAATAGATCTATGATACCTATGCGAAAACTAGCAATGTACGTTTTCTATGCTCTCCGTCAGAGAAAGTTAGTCATTGAATGTATGCAAATGTAGGCAGATTGTTGAACGGCTGTTCATATGATGCATGAAGGCATTTCTTTTTTTATGTTTATCTCTACGGACATACTGATTTTGCACCTTGACCCTGTTTCTATGGGCTAGTGGCCTGAAGGAATTAAAATGTTGTTCATTGTTCATTGTTCTCTCTCTCTCTCTCTCTCTCTCTCTCTCTCTCTCTCTCTCTCTCTCTCTCTCTCTGTCTAAAAGACAGAGGAGTAGCTGACCATGAAGATGGCCCCCAGAGTAGGAGCAATAGACAGAGAGAGTAGGGGGAAAAGAGAGAGTGAGGGAGAGAGAGGGAGAGAGAGAGAGGGAAGGAGGGGAGAGAGAGAGAGAGAGAGAGAGAGAGAGAGAGAGAGAGAGAGAGAGAGAGAGAGAGAGCAGAGGGAGGGAGGGAAGGAGAGGGGTCAGAACTCAGAACTCAGATGGTTTACTTCATATAAAGGCCATGGCCCCTTATGAAGGGGGGCATGGAGAACATAACAACAATATAAAAATCACAAAGAACACAAGAAAAACTGGATGTACTACTCTGTCACGAACTCATGACTAATCTAAACTGAAATGCCTTGAAGGAGAGAGCGAGAGAGAGAGAGAGAGAGAGAATGAGAGAGAGAGAGAGACAGACAGAGAGAGACAGAGACAGAGACAGAGAGACAGCGACAGAGAGAGACAGACAGACAGACAGAGAGACAGAGACAGAGATAGAGACAGAGAGAGAGAGAGACAGACAGACAGACAGACAGAGAGAGAGAGAGAGAGAGACAGACAGACAGACAGACAGAGCCAGAGACAGACAGAGCGAGACACTTGAAATTGAGACGAGTGACTGACTGTGGAGACGATTCCAGAGCAGCAGAGAGAGAGAGAGAGAGAGAGAGAGAGAGAGAGAGAGAGACAGAGACAGAGACAGAGACAGACAGACAGACAGACAGAGAGAGAGAGAGAGAGAGAGACGGACAGACAGACAGACAGACAGACAATCAGACAGACAGACATAACCCTGAAAAGAG
>JAMYXO010000763.1:10000-38279 GCA_033310375.1 Conus canariensis
GTAGATGGGGATGGAGACGGAGGAATGGGTTGAGGAGGGTACCTTAAAGATGGACTGGCTGGAGTGAGGACAGGGGGAGCGGACAGGATGATTACTGTTTTACTGTGTCTGCCAGCAAGGGCATCGATTTTCAATTCCGCCTGCAAGCCTCCTTCAGGGCTCTAATTGCTGATGGCAGAAAATAATCTTTATATCTGGATGTCCTGCATCTCATGGACAGCAGTCGACCAGCGTTACGACTGGAAGCACAGATGGTTGTAGAGGAGGATGGACTGGATCACCGACTGATAGAACAAGTTCAGGAAGGTGCTGTTGACCCTGAACTGTGGGAGCTTCCGCAGAAAGAAAAGACGCTGGTTGGCCTTCTTGCAGCACATGCCGATGTTAGGGGTCCACTCCAACTTGTCAATGACTTGCCGGAGTACTTGTAGGTGCGCACAATGCGCACTTCCTCTTCCTTGATGACAAGTGGGTGGGTGCTGCTTGGGTTCCTGCGGAAGTCGATGACCATCTCCTCTGTCTTGGTGACATTGAGCTGAAGGAATTTCCTGTCGCACCAGTCCACCAACTTGCCGACTGCCTCTCGGTACATGGTTTCATCAGAGTCGTGCATCAGCCCTGTAAGTGACGTGTCATCTGCGAACTTGGTCTGCAGACTGCATGCCTCCCTGGTGCGGCAGTCAGCTGTGTACATGGTGAACAGGACATGCGACAGAACACACCCCTGTGGGGGCTCCTGCATTGGTCACCAGGACATCGGAGACAACCCGGCCAACTACGACTTGCTGTGGTCTGTCAGTCAGGAAGCTGAAGATCCATTTGATGATCTCTGGGTTAACAGCCATGGCCAGTAGTTTCCCGACGAGGTGATGGGGCTGAATGGTGTTGAAAGCACTTGAAAACTCCACAAACAGAACCCTGGCGAACGTCCCGAGCCTATCAGGGTGCTGGTGGAAGTGGTGCAGCATTGTCTGGATGGCATCTTCTGTGCTCCTACCTCTGGTGTAGGCGAACTGCAGTGGATCTTGATGGTCTTCAGTTTCTCCCCTGAGATGCTTGAGGACAATTTCCTCAGTACATTTCATGGGGACTGATGTTAGCGCCACTGGTCTGTAGTCGTTGAGCTGACTGATCACTTTCTTCTTTGGCACAGGAATGATTGTGGATGACCTCCATAATCGCGAAACATGGCCTTCCTGAAATGTTCGCTGGAACAGCTCTCTGAAGACATGGGCCAAGGAGTTGCTGCAGGTTTTCAGAGTCCTACTGCTGATGCTATCCGGACCAGAGGCACTTCTGACATTCAGCTTCCTGAACAGTCGGCGGACTTCCTCTTCATTGATGGTCACTGGGGATCCAGGGATCTGGGGCACTGTGTCCATGGCCCGCTGCTGCTCAATGCTGAAGTCCCGCTGGTCAAAACGTGTGTAGAAACACATTCAGTACATTGGCCAATCTCCTCTCGTCGTCTGCTCTCAGTTCAGCTTTCTTGGGCCTGTACCCTGTTATGGCAGAGATGTTCTGCCAGCACTTCCTGGAGTCACCTTGCCGGAAGTTGTCCTCGAGTTTTGCAGAGTACTTCTTCTCCTCCCTGATCCTCTTGTCGATCTTCTTCTAGGTGAGCTGCATATTCCTGGTGTCCTTTTCTTTCAGAGCTGACTTTCTCTCTTTTAGCAGCTGTTTCAGGTCCTTGGTGATCCAGGGCTTGGAGTTGGGTACAGCTTGATCTCCATTGTCTGTAGTACCATGCCCACGCAAAAGTTGATGTAGCTGGAGATCACGTCAGTTTGTCTTGCTAGTGGGCTCTCATCGTCCAGAAACACCCCCAGTCTGTTTATTCAAAACACGTGTGTGTGTTGTGTGTGTGTGTGTGTTGTTGTTTGTGGTCGTGTGTGTGTGTGTGTGAGTGGTGTGTGTGTGTGTGTGTGTGTGTGTGTGTGTGTGTGTGTGTGTGTGTTGTGTTGTGTGTGTGCATACATGCATGCGTACGTAGCTGCGTATATTTGTGCCTGTCCGTACGTCGGAGCGTACTACTATAATTCTTTTGTAGTTATTTCCCTTTCTGTTGGCCCAACTCATATCTGCAGGACTCTCATCCACAGTGTGATTTGAAGCTGCCCTGATGTTAAAACAGCAAAATAGCAACACAACAACAAATTTAAGTAAAAAAAAGAGGACTGGCAAGAATCTATATTCTCTTCCCTTTAATTCAGTTGACGTGTAGAAACACTACTTTATACAGCAAAGGAATGAATTCTGAAGTTATTAATGAAAAAAAAAAACTACTTCTCCTGTCTGAAAATGTTCAACTTTTTTTTTCGATAGAAAGTGTTTTCAGTTGTAATGAATTCGCTGAGTGATCATGCATCCCCGTTAGATCAGCTCCAAGCATCAGTGGCATTGTCGCTGGGCCACATATTTCACCCCTTTTACTACGTGTGGTTAAAATGAACTCTGTAGTGTTTGTGCAATCTTTGCTGACAGAGCGCGCATAAAAGGAAGAAAACAAAACTGACAGTGAGATGACTGCAGGCGGAAACTGACACAAACCTAACAGAGAAAGGAACTGTTCTGTACGTTGGACAAGAAGAAAAAAAGATAGGGGCAACAAAAGACAAAACAAAACACGACGCGTTTCGAGACCTCTTTGGCCTTCTTCTTCAGGCAAGATTAACCAACACTTAGGACAATTCGAAACAAAGAGCGAGCAATCAGCCACTTCTTTTCGTGTAACTACTGGGCGCAAAATGAATCCATTGAAGTCAGTTCACGCGTAGAAATATTAGTTTCGACAGCCAAGGGAAGGAATTAGATGATCTGATTCCAAATAATTACTTCCCTTGTCTGAAAATGGTCAGCATTTGTTTGAATAGAAAAGTTTTCTTTTTGTCTTTTCTAATCAATTCGCTGATTGGGCGCAAAAGAAATCTATCAAAACATTAGTTTGTACTGCCAAGGAAATGAGTTAGAAGTTCTGAATCGAAAGAGTTAAAATGTCACATTTGTTGAATTTTGTTCTGTCTGCGATTGATATCGGAAGAAAAAAGAAAAAAAGAGAGAAAAGAAGGTACACAGGAAGAACGATAGAATGAAAGAAAGGGAGTACAGAAGACTGGAAAAGAGAAAGAAAGAAGGAAAGATCGATAGATAGAAAGAAAGACAGACATCAACAAACAAAAAAGAAAGAAATGCACACCAAAACAAGGCACAAATGACGCAAAGTTGCCATCCGTCTGTCTGGAGAGACAATGGTGTTGCGCCATGGATCAGTCAGTTGTGGAGTTGCAGCGCCTGCTGTGGCTGAAGAGCCTGATCCTCGAGCGGCAGTTGCTGCAGGTGAAGTCTCCGTCATCAGTGTCTGTGGGTGCCGACGCCATTCTTTGCCCGTCTGCGGTACCTCCGTTCTTCCCACTGGGCATCTCTCCTCTGCTCTGCTCTGCTTGCTTGATGCCGGCCTTGATGGTGGACCGCCAGCTGACCCGGTCTGAAGCTGCTGTCTCCAGGTCTGCTGGGTCGAGGTTGCCAAAGACAAACACAGAAATTTTCAATAACAACAACAAGAAGAAAAGTACAGAAAGAACGAAAGATAGACACGATGAGGATGTTTTCAAAGAAGAGAAAAATAGACAGCAAAACAATGCAAAAATTGACAAGACATAGCCCAAACACAGAAAAAATATAGACAAAAACCCATAGAATAAACATAGAAATGGTCAATGAAGTACAAAAATAATGAAAGACGGACACGAGCAAGTTTTCAAACAAAAGAAACAAAACAAAACAAAACAAAAAACACAAACAAAAAAAAAACGAAAAAAAAAAAAAAAAAAAAAGAAAAGAACGAAAGAAAGGGAGAAAGAAATATACGACAAAACAACTCCAAAAAGGATACAAAGACATAAACTGAATTTTTGAACAGTAAAGATGTAGGAAAAATAATAAAGACGGACAAAGAAAAACTGAAGGTTTTTCAAGAAGAAGAAGAGAGCTCAACAAGAGAATGTTTTTGGTTGCTTGCTTGGATTCATAAACTGGTTGAAAGGGTGCATCCAAGATCTGACCTTTGCTACTCTCTCTCTCTCTCTCTCTCTCTCTCTCTCTCTCTCTCTCTCTCTCTCTCTCTCTCTGTGCTATTTTCGTAATAATTGATTGCGTCTATCTCCCATTGCTACAAAAAAAAAAAGTTTTCATATGTGATAACAGATATAGCAAACAAACAAACAAACAAAACTTGATTTGTGTGTCGTATCATTCATTCAAGAGTAGCGCTTACAATCTTTCTTATTCTGACATTGTGTGTGTGTGTGTGTGTGTGTGTGTGTGTGTGTGTGTGTGTGTGGTGCGTGCGTGCGTGCGTGCGTGCGTGGTGTGTGTGTGTGTGTGTGTGTGTGTGTGTGTGTGTGTGTGTGTGTGCGTGTGTGCGCGCGCAAGCGCGCGGGCACGTGCATACATGCATGCGTCTGTAGCTGCATATATCTTTACCTGTTCGTATGTCGGAGTATACAACTATAATTCTTTTGTAGTTATTTCCCTTTCCGTGACCGAACTCATATCTGCGGGTCTCTCTTCCACAGTGTGATTTAAAGACAGCAAAATAGCAACAACAAGAAATTGGAAAAAAAAAAAAAGGTACTGGCAAGAATCTATATCCTCCTCCCTTTAATGCAGTTCACGCGTAGATACACTATATATACAGCAAGGAAGGAATTAGAAGTTCTGAATCAATAAAAATTATTTCCCCTTCTGAAAAATGGTCAACATTTTTTTTTCAATAGAAAGTGATTTCATTTCTAATAAATTCTCTGAATGACCATGCATTCCTGTGAGATCAACACCAACCATTAGTGGCATTGTCTTTGGGCCATATATTTCACCATTTTACTCTGTGTGGTTAAAATGAACTCTGTAGTGTTTGTGCAATCTTTGCTGACTGAGCGCACAAAAAAAAAGAAAAAAAAAAGAAAAAAAGAAAGTGAGGTGACTGCAGGCGGAAACTAACACAAACCTAACACAGAAATGACTGTTCCGTACGTTGGACAAGAAGAAGAGAAAGAAAAAAAAAAGGGGGGGGAGTGGGGGGGGGGGGGGAGGGGGAGTGGGGGGGGGGGGGGGAAACAAATGACAAAACAACAAACATGAAGCGTTTCGAGACCTCTTTGGCCTTCTTCTTCAGGCAAGATTAACCAACATTTGGGACAATTCGAAACGAAGAACAAGCAATCAGTCACTTCTCTTCTTGTAACTACTGGGTGCAAAATGAATCCATTTAAATCAGTTCACGGTTAGAAATATTAGTTTTATTCCGCCAAGGAATGGAATTACTTCCCTTGTCTGAATGGTCAGCATGTTGAATAGAAAAGTTTTCTTTCGTTTATTTGTAATTCGCTGATTACGCGAAAAATAAATCTATCAAAAACATTGGCTTATACCGCCAAGGGAATAAATAGAATTTCTAAATCGAAAGAGTTAAAAGTTTATATTTGTTGATTTTTGGTCTGTCTGCGATGGATATCCAAATCAAACACACACACACACACACACACACACACACACACACACACACACACACACCACACACACACATATACACGCACGCACACACACGCACGCACGCACACAATGTTGCATGGCAAACCTTCCAACTCAAGATGGATACGCTATATACGCCGTCTGTTCAATCCCCAGGCTACACCATTGCAGAAAACGGAGTATGTTGGTTATTCAATGGAACTCCTGGGCCAAACGGATACGTTAGGTGTACCGTGCATAGACTGAGCTATGTACTGTTTCGGGGACAGGGTGCATTCCCACCCCCAGATGTGGATGCGTCCCACCTCTACCCAAATAACATCTGATACTGCCAGACCACATCAGTTTGGAGCCCAGTACAATCAAACTATCAGAGAAAATCCTGTGTAGCAGAGGGTCATTGCACAGGTCACGGCCTGTACCCCCAATGCCTTCTCCACCTCCAACTGTAAAGGGGATCAGGAGCCAGCACAGGCGTTGTGCTCACATGACGTCACTACTGTCATACCATCATGCAGGGGCGAGGGAGGGAAGGAGTCGGGGGAGGGACTGCAGGCGGAAATGGAAACCTAGTTCCAAGAGAAATGACATACACCACCGGACAAACCAATGACAAGACAAACACGACGCCTTTCCAGACCTCTTGTGTCTTGTTTCCTCAGGCAACATGAAACCCATTTGGGACCATTCAACACGAAAAAACGAGCACTCACTCACTTTTTTTTCATCATGATGGGGCCAAAGTTACTGTGTGTCTTCGTACGCGTGCGTTTTTTATTTATGTCATTTGTTTGTTTTGTTTGTTAAGCGGCATAGTCCTTTTATTGTTTTGAAAGAAAAGGCTGATTCAATCCCACAAAGAGGATCTCCAATGAAGATATTCCTGATCAACCCCAACCGAATTATTGCCCTTTGTTTTCTTGCAAGAAATTACTGCCTTTTTTGTTTTGTTTTTTGTTGTTTTTTTTTTTCAAGGTTTCTTTCGTTGTTTTTTCTCAACATCGATTCACTTCGTGCGCACGAAAGAAACGCACGAAAAGGTCTACAAATGGAGTGAACATAAAGCCGATTGTATTGAATCAGAGAGAAAAGAGTATGGACAATAAATATGAAGAGGGCAGCTGGAAGGGGCAGGGGGGGGGGGGGGGGGGGGGGGGGCTCCTTTTTCTCACCCCCCAACCCGGGGGGGAGGGCCCCTCAGACCCTCTTTAAAAAAACACGCTGATGTTTTAAATTATCCAAGGTGGCGTTCTTCGTAAAGAGACCCCCCCCACCACCCCCCTCAATTAACCCACAAAAAAAAAAAAACAGAAAGGCCCCTGTACCCCCCCCCCCCCCCCCCCCCCCCCCCCCCCCCCCCCTTTGATTTAAAGTATTTCAAAAAGACACTCAAAAAAAACCCGACCCCTTCCTCCCCCCCTCCCTCCACCCCCTCAGTTTTACCAAATTTCCGCGTATTTGCTTATTTTGTAGTTTAAAATTATGCTGATGCCGGGGCCCGGGGGGGGTTTTTTTTTCCCCCTTCCCTCCCACTGGGGGGTTTGCCCCCCCCCCCCCCAACCTCACCCCACCTCTCTGGAAACCCCCCCCCCCTCAAAACACCCCACGCGCGCCCGCGCGCACCACACAAACCACACACACACACACACACACACACACACACACACCCACACACACCGCTGTTCCACCTGCACTCGTCAAAGGGGGTTCCTTGTTTTGTCGCTCTGGTCCCGGTTTGGAGGTCTCTACGGCGACAGTGCTCCTCCCCCCAAGGGTTCTCTTTCCCCTGGCGATTTCCCCCCCTTTTTCGTGCTGTCGCTTTTTCGTCCCGTCATCCGGGTTTCCCCCCCGTTTTGGAATAAAAACCCCCACCCATGATCTCTTTTTCTCGCTCAAAAATTCCATCTTTTTAAGCAATCGGAAACGTACAATTTTTGTTTCGGGTTGGTTCAAGTGAAGTGACATATTATTTTAAATTAAAAAAGGGACCTACCATATGAAAAAACAAAATGTTTAGAATGGAATCTAATCCAACCGAGAAACAGACAATCTTTTGCATTGAATTGTCTGCACTATCCTCCCTGAAAAAAAGGACAAATTTGTTCACCAAAAAAAAAAAAAAAATCTAAATTTTTATTTGTTGATCTTTCTGTCGAGAGCTTGTCTTTTTTTCTTAGGAGTAAATGTGGATGTATCCAATTCTTCAAGGCTTTATGTCTATTTGTGCGAATTGTCTCTACTAAATTTCTTATCAGAATGATCTGTTTCTGGGACAAAAGCGGGCCCTTTTGGACATGCAAGCATGTCGAATGGCTCATCGCCTGTAAAAAAGTACCGTACCGTAAAGGAGAAAGCCCCTTACACGACGTCACACAGTCTTTATCAGCCTCTGCAAAAGGGGGCCGTAGTCAAATGTTTTGAGCTTTGCCCGCGAAGGCGACGGCTTTTGAGTTCGAACCCACACATGGGTCGATTTTTTTGGCTGGAAAAAACCCCCTCTCTGTGAAAGAGCAAAGATAGGCTTTTGCCTTCCAACATCCAAGCCATAAGACACGGGAATCTCTGGCAGTTCACTGCCCCAATGTCGAAAGTCTAAAGAGAACTTTAGACCTTTTATTGGCGCAATGCGGTGGTTAGTGTCCGGGGGGTCCCCAGTCTGGGAGGTCGGGAGGTTCGATTCCCGTCAAGGCGTTACCTTTCCCCTCCCCCCCTTCTCCCTCAACACTCCGTCCGGTCTAGTCTATATGAGCGTGTCTTTTTTTTTCGTAAACAGACAGTCCACAGAGCCTCATTCAAATTCACCAATGGATAACTGGACGAAACCCAGCAACTGGCCAACCATGAGAAGGAATAAAAAGACCACCGCACAGAGCTGCCAAAGCCACCGAAAATGGATTGCACGCAAAAAAAATGCACAAACCCTTTAAGTGTTATAGCCGCACGTTCAAGTTTCCATATTCATGTTTTAACACACTCTGGGAAAACTTCATAAATAATGCATACCGTTTTCGGCCGTGTTTAAGCCTTCGTGCGGGGGGCAAACTGATACCGTGCAGTGCATACAGACACTCAGACACACAATTGCCAAATTTACAACTGGATTGTGAAGCAAGTCACTTTGGTAACGCTGAAAGCGTTCAACTATGAAAGGGTCCCTTGGATGACTGGGCCATGTAACGGCGGAAAGAATCAATGTTTTACAGTTTTAGGCGTTGTCTTCAACAACAAACCCTGCCCTTTTTTACCAGGTGTAACCCACTCATAACAGCTGTCCATGATCTTTTGTAATTGTAGAACCCCTTTTTAAAGCAAGCATGATTCCTCTCTCTGTTACTACACTTTTTCCTACGCGCCCGAGCGAACCCCTGGACCATCGCTGAATCTTCTGGTGGGAATGACTCGCTTTACCCCTGTGGAAACCTGCGACATCTCTGTCAGCTTGTCGAAAGAGGTGTTTCCTGCGAAAACAGTGGCATGTGTGTATCATGCCCGCGCCAAAGCATCCCAACACTGGAAATAATGAAAACTTCATCATGAACATTTTCGTGGCACTGCGTCATTTGTGCGCCGCAAGGCACTGCAGCTTTTGACCTTCATGGAGTTGATTGCCTGACTGTTCTACTTCAAACCTTCATGATGATTCCGATATCTCCTCAACCACGCCAACTGAAATCACCTTTAAAGGGCCAAACCAAAAGTCTACCCCACGAGAGAAAAAACCAACATAAACAAATCCAAAAAAACCCTTTACGGTTCCTAAACATCAACTTTCAGTCCAGTAGAGGAAAACGAGCAGAAACAATTCATCTTATGGACATACCCAAACCCGACATTATTAAGCCTTTTGAAATTTTGGGTTTAGATGCTCAAATCCCGACAATGAAGTCTTTCCCTGATATGTACACTTTATAACCGCAAAGACATCGAAAAACACGGAGGGGGGGTCCTGGTGGCTGTCAGTCCAACCTGGATAGTTTTATCGTCCAAAAACTGTCTACAGACTGGCGAGATCGTTGGGTTTGGTGTTAAGCTGTGGCGGGAAAACCCCTCTCTAAACCGTGCGCATTTTCCGCCCCAAGGACCGCAGATGTACCCAGCCTTGCGAAACTGGGCGAGTCACAAGAAGGGCCCGGGCTAGATCCCGAAGCATACAATCATATGGGAGGGGATTTTCAACTTTCCTGGTTGGGTACTGGAACACTTTGACACTCAAACCCTGGTACTAATTGTGTTAAACCCCCCACAAAAAAATTCAGAGACCTTACTGCATGCCCCATGGTATGCAACAACTAGTGCTAGAAACCACAAAATAGACAAAAAGAAAGGAACCCTAGCACCAGATCTTCTATTACCAACTGCCTGCATCTCATCCCTAGGGTTGAAGTCAATCCGGCTTGTCGGATCATGAAAACCCCTTTTGGGAATTCTCCTTGGGCCCCAAACCACCTTTCAAGCAGTCTCCAAGACAGATCCCCATCTACGATAAGGCCAACTGGGAGCGATGAGGAAGGAAAATGAAGGCCTGCACTCGGCGCTGTGAGCGATGAAAACAACCTCACCCAAGGATCTTTGGCCCCCAAAAGTTAAAAGTAGACAACCCTCATCGCACAGTCCAGACCAATGTCCCCCACAAAAACAGCGCGTCCAGGGTCTATAAACAACCTTTGATCACAGCTGACATCCGTAAGATTGCCAAGCGCCAGGGTCAGAGGTCTACAAGAAAAGAAAAAACAAGATATTCTCAACTAGAAGAAAAAAAATAAACAACTCAGAGACAGAAGAAGCGCATGATAAAGACGCTCGTACTGGGAAAAAGGTCCATAGGTTTAGTCGCAGTGACCCTGGGGTCGGCAGAAGGTTCCCCCCCCTGAACAAGCGATTCACACCTTCGTCAAGCACCAGCGCCGCTCCAACTCTGGGGCGCCCCCCTGAAAATCGATGGAAAGCTTGTGACGGTCCCACCCCAAAGGCGAGCTACCTCAACAAGCAGTTCCATACAGTGTTCAAGTGGGGACCGAGTACACAGATGAAGAGTTCGCGCTAAAAATGCAAAGTATGTCTAACATTTCTCCCACTCAACCTTCTCTGATGTCCTGAATTACTGCACAAGGCATTCAAAATCCTTTCCTAATCCCCTTTTAACCAAACTATATAAAATCTGGGGGCCCTGACAACATCAGTCCTCGCATCCTGAAAAGACCTTTGCCCCTGAAATATCCCAATCCTTACTAAGACTATCAGTCCCTCTTGACGCGGTTAATCCCTTTTGATTGGAGATATGCAACGTTGCACCAATATTCAAGAGGGAACACAAAAGAAACCCAAACTAACTATCCCGCCCAGTTCTCTCTGACCCTCTATCCCCCCCGCAAAGTCCTGGAACACGTCATCGTCAGCCCCTGTCCCTTGTCTCACTTAGAACCAACGAAATCTTAATGTCCCGAACAACACGGCTTTCGAAGTTTTGGTCCTGAAACACAACAACTTAATTTTACAGAAGAAGACTGTTTTTGGGAAATCAGAAAAAGGAATCAGGCAGATGTCATCATTTGGTTTGCCCAAAGCCTTCGATAGATGTGAACCACAGCCTCCTTATCCACAAACTGAAACAATATACGGTGTCCCCGGAAAGATCAACAAATGGATGGAGCATTCCTTGAAAGACCGCAACATCGGTGGTAGTGGATGGGACAGCTTTCCCCCGGGTCAGTGTGCAGTCCCGGGTCCCACAAGGCCTGGGTTTTTGGGCCGGCGGCGTTTTTCTTGGCGGGGGGACATAATGACTTGCCAGAAGAAAATCCCTCACAAACCCCCCCCTGTTGTGATGAAAACAAACTGTTTTACCGTTTGAAAAAGGCCCCAAAAACCGACCAAACTACTCAGGAAAACTCAAGAAGTTTGGCATGGAAGCCCCCCGTGGGAAAATTTGGCCCTTCCAGGAAAATGTTTCAAATCTCCCAGTTACCAAAATCATCTTCTCCCGCCCAAATTCGACTACACCCTTCAAACCCTTTCTAGAAACTGTCTCTACCTCCAAGTATCTAGGCCCTTACCATCACAAAATGAACTAAGCTGGGGGGCTTGCCCAAACAACGCCATCTGTGCTAAAACCAAAAAAGCCCCCGGCTTCCCTAGAAGAAAACCTGAAGATCCCCGCAGTGCGCCTCAAAGAAACGCTATAAGACTTCTGTCAAACCGATCTTGGAGTACGCGTGCCCCTGTATGGGACCCGCATACCCAAGGGCCACCTCAATAAGATTAAAAGCTGTCCGAGACGAGCGCCTTTTTGTGGTCAGCCCGGTTTACCCAACACATCTAGTGTCACCGCAATGATCGACAAACTGCAAGGGCCGCTCGAAAGACAGAAAATTTAGCTAGTTGCCCATGCTCGGAAAATAATGAACAGAAAAGGCGATCGCGACAAAAGCTGCTGGGGGGGCCACCCCCTCCCAGACAAAAAAGGAAGCACTCCCGCCACCCTCAACCAGATTTGGAAAAACCCAATATCGACAAGGTTCCTTCTCCCCCGGGGGGCATACGGGTTTGGGAAACAACCCCCTGAAACAGCTGTGGCCGCGGACCCCTTGGAACCCTTTAAAGTCTGGGGCCCCCCAGTAAAATAGTTGTTAGAAAAAGGTCTTTTTCCCCCCCCTTTTCCCCCACTCTTACCCAATAGCTTTTTGTTTGTTCTTTTTTTTTGGGGCCCCCTGCTGCTTGACAGCAAGGGCCCGGGCCCAAACCGGGAAGGGCAAAAAAGTGAAGTAACATCCCTCCCCGGAACCCACTTAGGCAGGACAAAGGTTTTTTCCTCCACTTTTGGTCTACGTTTCTATTCATTGTTTTTCTTTAATCGCAAACCCCACAAAACCCGGGGTAAAAATCAATTGATGATTTTGGCCGTTTTACCCCGAAGAAGAAAAAGAAGAAGGAAAGAAGAAGAGAAGAGGAAAAAAGGAAAAGAGAGGAGAGGAGAAAAGGAGAGAGAGAGGAGATGAGAGAGAAGGAGAGAGAAGGGGGGGGGGGGATGGGTTTTTTGGGGCGCGAAAGCAAAAAGAAACGAAGGAGATCAGGTTTGGGGGGGTGTGCTGTAAACCCGCCACCTGAGTTTCCCATAATTGAAAATTAAAAAAAGGAGTTTAAGTGTTTGGGAAACCGAAAAAGAAAGAGAAAGAGAGAGGGGGGGAGAGAGGAGAGGGAGAGAGAGGGAGAGAGAGGAGGGGGGGGGGGAGGGTGGGGGGGGGGGGAGGGAGGAGAGAGGAGGAGTGGGGGGAGGGGGATGGGAGGGAGGGGGAGGGAGAGAAAAAGAGAGAGAAAAGGGGGAGGGAGGAAGGGGGGGCGAGGGGAAACAGACAAGAAGACGGGAAAAAGAGACAGAGGAGGGAGGGGGAAAAAAGGGGGGGGGAGGGGGGGAGGGGGGGGGGGGGGTGGGAGGGCGGGGGGGGGGAGGGGGGGGGGGGAGAGGGGGAAGGGGAAGAGAGGAAGGGGACAAAATACAGAGAGAAAAAAAAGGGGGAGACAGAAAAAGGAAAGGGGTGGGGGGAAAGGGGGGATTGAGGGAGGGTGGGTTTGGGGAGAGAGGGAGAGAAGAGAGAGAGAGAGAGAGAGAGAGGTCGGAGCGAGTGCCGTGTCGAAGGCCGACCGGGGGCAGGAAAGGGGACGTCCAAACACATATATCATGAGCGAGGCATTGGCAATCTTTTTGCATGTTAAAATGGGGACACATAGGGGGTAAAGGGGGTTGGGGATGATGTGGGGGGGTGGTTGGTTGGGGGGTGTGGGGGGTGGGGGTGGGGGGAGGGTGATGTTAAAACCCATAACAAAAAACCCCCAACCCCCTATTTGGCCCCAGCCCCAAACCCCCCAAACCCGTTAACCCTCCCAAAGGGTTTAAAAAAGGCCCACCAATCATCTGCCTCCCCCTTCCCCCTTTCTCTTGTAACGATTTTGACGCTGACCAGATCCCAACTTTTCAAAGGCTCGTAGCCCTTTCAATTCTGAGCCATTTCGATACTTCATTGTCACTATTGACGGTTGTTGCATGGGGCCCGGTGATACACATAGGGCTGATTTCCCCGGGGCGGGGAGGGCAGTAGATACATTCCCCCTTTCGCACATCTCTTCCCCCCAGAGTTTCTTACCGTCAACAGCCAATCAAAAAATTTATTGAAATGCACTGGGCACGGGTAAGTGCCCTTTACATTTTAAAAGTTTTTTATCTTTATCATTTCTGCAATCGAGCTGCCCTTGATTCTATTTGGGAAGGGGAAAGGGAAAATGGTTGGTAGGGGAGTGGGGAAACCCAAAGGTTATTTTTCCCAAAAAAACCTTTTAAAAATAAGGCGCTAAATTTTTTGGGATTTCACACAAACAAACAAAAATGAGGACTTTTGGATCAGTCAAACTGACATTTTAAACCACACTTTAAAAGCCGTGTGCTTTTTCAAAAGTTTCTCTTCAATTTTCCCCATTGGAATTGGGCATGATAACGAAATTGTGTCTCTTTTCGGACCTTCTTTTTCCCGGCTGTTTTTTTACACTCAAAAGGCTGCAAACTGCTAAATAAAGCCCGACAGACGTTTTTTCTCTCCCCCGCTCGTCACACTCCACACTATACCATTTTAAAACCGGGCCCTTCATGCAACGTCGCAGTTTCCATTTCCCATTCTGTTTCTGAACAGAGTGAAATCAAAATAAACCGCGGATTTTGCTTTCTGGGACGCACTTTGAAAGCTGGGACGAACTTTGCATGCTGCGGTCTTCCCTCCTGACCCACACCTTCCCGTGACGTGTGTCAGTGTATGGGTTTTGGGAAAGTTGTCAACAGTGAGCTGTGCAAATCACTGACCCCTGCTTGTGTGGGGGTGTGTTTTGTTTTTGTGTGTGTTTTGTGTGTGTGGTGTGTTTTGTGTGTGTGTATTGTGGTGTGTGTGAGTGTGTGTGTGTGTGGGGGGGGGTGCCGGGGCGCGCGCGGTGTGGGGTGTGTGTGTGTGGGGTGTGGCGCGCGTGCGTGCGGTGGTGGGGTGGTGTGTGTCGTGTTGTGTGTGTGGTGTGTGTGTGTGTGTTGTGTGTGTGTGTGTGTGTGTGTGGGGTGTGTGTGTGTTTTTATCGCACGTACTTTTTGTGAATTTTTAGCATCTCTCTGTTCCTCCCTTCCTCCCCTCCCACTCTCTCTTTCATTTCCCCCAAACACACGCGCGCGCGCGATTGCGTGCATGTATGTACATGCGTTTGCGCCCGGGGAGAATTTAAAAAAGAGAGAGAGATAGAGAAAAGAGAGAGAGAGGAGAGAGAGAGAGAGAGAGAGCCTGGGGAGAAATTTGAAGAGAGAGAGAAAAGAGAGAGAGAGAGAGAAGAGAGAGAGACAGACAGACAGACAGACAGACGAGACAGACCGGAACCCGACAGACATAGACCGACCGACAGGCAGACAGAACAAACTGAGAGAGACAGACAGACGAGAAAAAGACAGACAGACAACAGACAGACTGACAAACAGACAGACAAAACATAAGAAAAGAAGAAGATAAGAAGAAAGAAGAAGAAGACAAAGGAGAAAAAAAGAAAGGAAAAAAGACGGACAAAGAGGAAGAGGAAGAGAACAGGAGAAGAGAGGGGGAAGGGGGAAAAGAAGGAAATGGAGGGGAAAGAAAAAAAGAAAAAAAAGGGAAAAGCAGTTTTAGTTCAGCCACTTGTTAATCTACCTCCCTATCCGACTGCCTGCAATCCATCTCTGGGGCACATCTTGTGAAAATTGTCCTTATTTATGCATCTCAGATGCTTTGAAACCGTTCCCTTTTCTTTTTCGTTTCTATTTCAGATTAATTTTATTTCCTTTTCCACTGCCATTTATTTTTCCCTCTCTGTTTTCCTTTTTGCTCTTCTCTCTCCTCCCCTCCTCTCTCTCTTCCCCTCTCTCTTCTCCCCCCTCCCCCTTTGCGCCCCCGCGCGCGCGCGCCGCGCGCGCGCGCGTGTTGGGGTGTTGTGTGTGTGTGTGAGTGACTGTGTGGGGTGAATGTTCAGAAGAAAAAAATTAGGATCAAGAACAAAACAAGACCATCAAATACACAAAATTTTAAAGCGCTACGCGCACAAAACGCGCGCGGCCCCCACATACACATAACAATAGGAACAACACGCACTCCACGCACACCCCAAATTTTGCTTATAGAAAAAATATACTAAAAGGCACAGAGGCAAAAACCAAGAGAAACCAAAAAATTTGTGTTCAACGTGTTTTAAAATTTTCTTTTCGTCAGTGTTTTTTTTTTAGCTGTTGTAGGCAGGTTTGGCAATGTGCTGGAATTATCACACTGAAAATATCACAGATATAAGGTATCGTAGGTAGAGCGAAGAAAGGGGGGAACATATCAAAATAAGGACAATTGTTGTTTGGCTCTCTCCATAGACATCAAGCTGAAGTTTTCTTTGTGGTGGAATTTATGATTTTTTTGTTATTCTCACTTAACAGCTGATATAGAAGTATAATATAATGATACTTTTATGGTAGATCAGACTATTGAACTTTGGACAGTAGTACCACCAAGAGTCATAATTGAAATACCCATGGGTATACATAAAATTAAGCTTACAAATCAATTTTTGTACGACTGTGAAATCTGGCATTTCTATGCTTAGAATTTGAGCTGCAGCACAATAATTTTAAATAAATTGTCAGAATATGAAGCATACATCAGAATGCAAGAAGGACAAAGTTCTTCATTGCAGGGATTGTTTATATTCCAATGGTATTTTAACGAATTTGGCGAATTAGACCAAAACCTATACAGGGAAGAACAAGTCCAGAATATCTAAACAAGCACTAACTTTGCTTGTGTGTATAACCATGCAGTTGTAAATTCTATATCGAGCAAATCACCGAAAATGACACGGACCAAAAAAGATATATCTTCGATTTCCTCTCGTCATCGCTCTCCACCAAACCTCGCCAATATGTATTCCTCCAATTCCCAGAAGCGCTCAAATTTGGACGGAATGAAATATATATGGAACAAATCCAGTCACGCACAGTTTACAATTTAAACTGTGCCGAATGATTGATTTTTAAACGTTTGTCCCTTTAAAGATGAAGTCTTCTATCAATTTGCTTAGAGACAGACTACGCCCCCTCAACTTCCCCCTCCCCCTCTCCATACCCTCACGTGCCCTGACTCGACATGCTATTACCACCACCACTCCCCATTCAAATTCCAGCCACAGCCCCCCCCCCCCCCATTTCAACAGCCCCTCTCCTCCCCAACACCTCCACATCCTTCTCAGACTTGGGTGATGCAAATCTCATGAAGGTTTCCAATCGTACTATTCAGTACACAATCTCACACCCCCAGCCTTTCATTTTATTTCGTCAGTTATGTGTTTGGGACGAGGGTTCGCAGAACAAAGGAAAGAGACATCCTCACCCCATCCCCACCCCCATTCCAATGGGAGTAGGATACTCGAACACAAAGTGATACCATTCTACATAGTACAGATGATCAATGTATTCCCGTCTGCTGCTTCCAGTGCCATAGGTGCAAGACCTCTGCACTATTGCCAGAGGGGTGACTGGTTCGGGGGGAAGGGTGGTGGGATGGGTAGATGGGGGTAGGGGAATTTTCAGTGAAGAAGGTGCGGAGGGGCAAGACGGGGGCCCAAAAAAGGCGGCTGTAACCACAAGACAGGGAAGTCCATGCAGGATTCTTTCATTCTCACTTGATGCCATGCACGTTGCTTTACATTCTAAACATCCGAACGGGCAGAACTCCTTACTGCGAAGCTCTTCAATCTGCAGAACTTACATCTCATCACCATGATGATATCAGATGGGTCACAGAGAGAGAGACAGAGAGAGAGAGAGAGGGAGAGAGAGAGGGGGGGAGAGAGAGAGAGAGAGAAAGAGAGACAGCAGACAGACAGACAGACAGATATAGAGAGAAGAAGAGAAGAAAGAGCTTACGTGATTTTGTGTGAATAAAACTAAACAACTGAACTGTAAAAGCACTGTCTGTCATCGGACAAGCTGATGAGAGACTCCCCACCTTGACAAGGCCTAATGTTTGAGAATCAGTATATAAATAGCTTATTATCTATAACTAGTTTCTTGTAAAATCAGATCTTAGGCTGCACTGACCACCCCCCTCCCCACACACACACACACACACATATGAACGTGCGCTCACACACACACACACACACACACACACACACACACACACACACACACACACACACACACACACATGTAAGATTCACATACACGCACCATCGATTGAAACATACACTTAGACATTAACATGCATGAAACACACACACACACACACACACACACACACACACACACACACACACACACATACACACACACACACACACACACACACGCACGCACGCACGCACGCACGCACAGGCGCACGCACGCACGCATGAACACAGAAAACTAAAACACATCGAACACTAATTTGTTTCTCTTGGTTACATATTCTATAAGCAGAATGCCCTATTTTAGCGACGGATTACAAAGAGAAAGATCTTCATGTTGATAAACAGGATTCTCCGATATCAACAGGTGTGCTATATCTTAGTCTGTTCCAGGCATGACTGATATTGCAAATCAAAAGTTTTGCCTTGCTATTAAAGTGCTAAAGGTAAGAACAAGATTAAAAAAAAGTGATTTATATCTTGCATCTTTAATGAGAAAATCTATAAGGGTGACCTTTCCGCCCCTTTGTCTCACACCCCCCATCTCACCCCCATCTCTTCCTACGTCCGCAATGGCTGTGTGAAGTGGACATCATCCACGCAGGTTCCAGAGCTTCAGATGGAAAACATCCGTCACCCAGATCATGGAGATGTGTGTTGGTTTGCATGGTGTTCACCAACACCTGGTCAATCTCTAGCTACATTTCTTCCACACACCCACCTCCATCCTCATCTCCACCCTGTCCCTCCCTTCCTCCTTGTTGGCACAAGATGTTATCAAAAGAAAAGGAATAAAGCAGATTTTGTTGTGATGTTGTTTGGCAATCTATCTTAAGCTACTGGTTGAAGAACTCCAGATGTGTGTCACGGAAGTCAGAGTTTGTGGATAGATGGCGAGGGTGTGGAGAGTCTTTAAAACCATAGACAAATTAAAAGGGAATAGACGATGGTTGGAATATTTGTGACCCTGGGACAAACATACTACTTTCAGGTACTGTGATGTCTTTGTGCTAATGAACAGTTTTGTATGCAAAGGACACGGTGAGCTAGAGTAATGATAATTTTGGTTGTTTAGGTCAAAGCTTGAGCATTGTCCTTTCTGTTAACTGATGTGTATATTGTATTGCAATTAAAGTTGTGAACTCATTATGTTTGATTTCATTTTTTTATTGAAATAAATGACACATTGACTGTTTTTATCATAATTGACTTGTAAATGCCATTATACATGTGCACCAGTAAACTGAATATCATCAGTACACAGTCACTTGTATAGTGCACAGCACCCACCATCCACGATGTACACCTATTCCAATTGTATCGGCGGATGGGGAGGGGGCGAGGGGGGTGGGGGTAAACAAAGGTAATAATGATGCTGTTTCACGGGATGTTTGGCTCATATCAGAGAAAAACAAGCGACAAACAAAACCATATTACCAGCACCGACTCCATTGCAACAATTTCAACAGGACCCAGTCTGCAGACAGAAGAGTAGTCTGAAGTTCAAGGCATATTGGATATGGAAACAGAAGGGCAAGTGAAAGTTTTTCCTCTGAGGATGGAAGGCAAGTGGGGGGAGGTGGGTGAAAAGCTAGGTAGTTGTTGAGGTGCGTGTGGTGTGGGGAATAGACGTGAGAAGGAAAATGGGAGGTGGTGGTAACCTGAAATTTAACAGATTTTGACCAAATATTGAATCTGTAAGTGACAACAATTCGGAACCCTCGATTACTGCAGACAAGTCTAACTATTGCTGAGAGGCTGTGTGAAATAGAATGAAATAGTAAATGCATTCAGGAGAACACAAACCTTGCGAACGTTAAATGAACTCTAAACCACCTTTGGTCTGGATCTGTGCCATGGATCCACGCTAATTGTTAACGAGTTCTTCACTGGACTACTTTAAAAAATCTGTTCAAATCAAAATTACATCACATAACAAAGTACACTGTGAAAAGTGATACTATTCACAATGTTAGAAACAAATACGCTGGCAAACAAGCCCAAATACGAATTTTGAAGAGAACCATAGAAAAGGAAGCCAAGAAAAGCAACAACAACAAGCACACACATGCCTAAGTCCAGTTAATAAAGACATGCATACGAATGTAGAGACAGACAGACAGACGTACAGGCAGACAGACAGACAGACAGGCGTACAAGCTGACAGAATGTCGACAAATAGATGGAAAGGCACATACATGAAGATATTGTTCCCGGTCAGTTCCATGACATCAAGGTATAAGGAAATGAAGGTGGGGTAAAACAAAGATATTGTTCCCGGTCAGTTCCATGACATCAAGGTATAAGGAAATGAAGGTGGGGTAAAACAAAGATATTGTTCCCGGTCAGTTCCATGACATCAAGGTATAAGGAAATGAAGGTGGGGTAAAACAAAGATATTGTTCCCGGTCAGTTCCATGACATCAAGGTATAAGGAAATGAAGGTGGGGTAAAACAAAGATATTGTTCCCGGTCAGTTCCATGACATCAAGGTATAAGGAAATGAAGGTGGGGTAAAACAAAGATATTGTTCCCGGTCAGTTCCATGACATCAAGGTATAAGGAAATGAAGGTGGGGTAAAACAAAGATATTGTTCCCGGTCAGTTCCATGACATCAAGGTATAAGGAAATGAAGGTGGGGTAAAACAAAGATATTGTTCCCGGTCAGTTCCATGACATCAAGGTATAAGGAAATGAAGGTGGGGTAAAACAAAGATATTGTTCCCGGTCAGTTCCATGACATCAAGGTATAAGGAAATGAAGGTGGGGTAAAACAAAGATATTGTTCCCGGTCAGTTCCATGACATCAAGGTATAAGGAAATGAAGGTGGGGTAAAACAAAGATATTGTTCCCGGTCAGTTCCATGACATCAAGGTATAAGGAAATGAAGGTGGGGTAAAACAAAGATATTGTTCCCGGTCAGTTCCATGACATCAAGGTATAAGGAAATGAAGGTGGGGTAAAACAAAGATATTGTTCCCGGTCAGTTCCATGACATCAAGGTATAAGGAAATGAAGGTGGGGTAAAACAAAGATATTGTTCCCGGTCAGTTCCATGACATCAAGGTATAAGGAAATGAAGGTGGGGTAAAACAAAGATATTGTTCCCGGTCAGTTCCATGACATCAAGGTATAAGGAAATGAAGGTGGGGTAAAACAAAGATATTGTTCCCGGTCAGTTCCATGACATCAAGGTATAAGGAAATGAAGGTGGGGTAAAACAAAGATATTGTTCCCGGTCAGTTCCATGACATCAAGGTATAAGGAAATGAAGGTGGGGTAAAACAAAGATATTGTTCCCGGTCAGTTCCATGACATCAAGGTATAAGGAAATGAAGGTGGGGTAAAACAAAGATATTGCTCCCGGTCAGTTCCATGACATCAAGGTATAAGGAAATGAAGGTGGGGTAAAACAAAGATATTGTTCCCGGTCAGTTCCATGACATCAAGGTATAAGGAAATGAAGGTGGGGTAAAACAAAGATATTGTTCCCGGTCAGTTCCATGACATCAAGGTATAAGGAAATGAAGGTGGGGTAAAACAAAGATATTGTTCCCGGTCAGTTCCATGACATCAAGGTATAAGGAAATGAAGGTGGGGTAAAACAAAGATATTGTTCCCGGTCAGTTCCATGACATCAAGGTATAAGGAAATGAAGGTGGGGTAAAACCATAAAGAGAGGGAGTAAATGGATTATAAATGTCTACTTTAGGCCTGAAACCTAAAGTCTACATGTAAACCACGAAGTTACATTACCCGTCATACTACTATTTTCTTATTGTAAAATGAAGTTTTTAGTACATATGAATTCGTGCTTTTTTGTCTTTCGCTTTAAATCAACTGAAAAAGTCTTATAAGGTGTCCACTTGGCGACAAAATCAAGACGTAACCATATTTTTGCGCGCAGCATACTCTTGTCACTGGGCCACGTTTAATCTTTCTGCTGAGTATGAATTACCACCACTCGCCAAAATGTCAGGCTGTAAGCCTGTTTTATCTCTGCTCCCAAACTTGCAGCTACTACACTGGCAGCAGCGTATCTATGATTTTTTTTTTTCCTACCAACTCTATTCTTTGCGAGCCACAAGATTGTCTTCTTATCAGGAACTGATCAGGCAAATCAAAACAACTTTTCGAAAATTGACTATTTTTTTTTTTCTTTTTACAAAATTAGTGACTGCATTTTTTCAGGTAAGGCAGAGACTTTGACAAGGTGACGTGGCCCTTTGAGGTTGGCTAAACTATAAGTAGAATGAAATGAACCGGGTGGTACCATCACAAAATGAGTATCGTTCATGATAATTCTCTGGCCTTCGCACCACAATCCCAGATGAACTCAACTCCCACTAGATCTATAATTTTGTTTGTTTGCTTGTGTTTTTTTGTTGTTGTTTGCTAATTTGCTCTCTCTCTCTCTCTCTCTCTCTCTCTCTCTCTCTCTCTCTCTCTCTCTCTCTCTCTGAGTGTGTGTGTGTGTGTGTGTGTGTGTGTGTGTGTGTGTGTGTGTGTGTGTGTGTGTGTGTGTGTGTGTGTGCCCGCGGGCGCGCGCGTGTGTGTGTGTATACTGGCTATTTAGTTTTTCAAAGATACGATGAATTTTAATATTATAATGCCATCTCAGCCGGAAGAAAATCCATTGTTCATTGATATAAGCGTTAATCCTGTTTCATCTTAAGTCCGTACATTTGTCGCAATCACCGTCATCATTATTATCATCATTATTATTATCATCATTATTATTATCATCATCATTATTATCATCATTATTATCATCATCATTATTATCATCATTATTATTATTGTTGCTGTTATCAACATTTATCTTTACTCACAGAACATTGTTGTACTTTGCAACAGGTGAAGTGCACAGTTAATAATTGTCGGTCGCAAGGAAGTTGTTACAATTTGGTGATCGCGTGTGTCAAGTGCGTGAAACCTCTCACAAAAGGCATTAAACGCTTAGAGGCAAAAGGGACGTTGTACGTAGTATACAAATAGGTAATAGACCCATTAACCAGTGTGCCTTACCCATCGCACACGGTCGAACTGTGTCGAGGAGGACGAAGTGGTCAGGTGACAGATGGCACCTAAGGTAGTAGCGAGTTTGAACCTCCCGACAGTGAAAGGGGGGAGGGACGTAACCACTAGGACCTCGGAGCGTCAAGTGGGCGCTACATTACTCAGTCAGCTGAGGTTGCTTTGTAAACAGTCAGTGAAGAGCAGGAGTCTTGGACTCGTTCGGATGGTATTGCAGTGGGTCACTGGGTTGGAGAGAACTATAAAATAGGCATTCTGGCTCACCCACCTCCGCCAGCTCCAACCGGCTAAAGCCGGTTTCGCTGTTGCTCCGCCGGCTTACCCAGAATGCCTATTTTATAGTTCTCTAATAGTAAACACTTTACAAACATACATAATGTGTAGGATTATCTGTTTTTAACACTAATTTAGAAAACTTTTGAGACTTAAGTTTTTGCTTAATCCTTCGTTTTTCTTGATCGTTTTCAATAACATCGTTTTCTTTCATACATTCATCAAATGCGTCTCTATCTTTCATGTGAAATAAAACCACTGTCTTTAATTGTTCTCTAAAGTCTTTTAAAACTGAGTTATATTTTTGGCATAAAATCCACACACTTATCCCAGCATGTCTTCCACTGAAAGCTAGTTTTGACAAAGCGTTTCTTTTTTTGACTATATCCTTTTCTGCTGAACAATCATCTATAATAAATAATGTCTGCGTTCCCTCAAACAGTTTAAAAAAATGTTCTAAACACTCACTCAGTTTATTGCTAGGGTCAACTAAATAGATTTCATCATCTGTCCATATAAACCTTCTGTCGTGATATGCTTTGTTCCATTTAAGTGTTGGGCAGAAAATTACTATATGATCAAAATTATAACGATAAACTGTTTGTAATAGGTCGAGGACAAATATTGTTTTTCCACAACCAGTCTGTCCACAAATCAATGAACAATGAGGGGTTTTTATCATAAAGTTTAACATCGGCATTGACACCAAAGTCGTTTGCTCCATAGTTTTAAAACAGAATTTAATTTACACCAGTTATTGTTTTTATCATACTCTCTGTCAAAACTTGTTCAGTATAATAAAACCCTATAAGGCCCAAATGTGTAAGATTAATCCAGTTCAGTTCTGTAAGATCGTTTCTATTTAAACTAATATCAATTTTGTTGCTTGTTGTTATGACCTTAATATCCTCGCCATTGTAAAGAACGACGACAGTAACTTTAAGTTTGTCAACGTCTAAGTTTTGCCAGCTAATAAGAATTCCTTCCATAAGGTTGTCACTGACACCCACAGCTCCATTTCTCGCCTCATCTTTTAAGACAGAAATTTTAAATATCATTGTGAACGTGTCTCCTAATTTTGTGCGTGGAATGAACTGTAATTTTGTAGAAGCTTTCTTTAAAACCGATTCTCTTCTGTGGAGGATGTACTGTTTGTCCCCAAACGGCTTTATTTCGATCTCTTTCCGACTGTTGTCCTCTGGCATAAGACTTACATGTAAAGGGCCAGAGTTCAATGCTTTTCTGAAACCATTTTGGCGGTCGAAAAATGTAAATGGGCTTAAGAATTCAAATTTTATGTCCCATTCTAAATATGGTTCTAAGTGCCATTTGTTGTCAGTTTTTCGAACTATTTTATATTCATACTGACCTGTATTATTTGCTTCTAGATTGCGTAGTTGTTCTAGTTTAGGAAACCTTTTGTTGTCGTCAACCTCTTTGCGCTTATAATAACCATCTTTAGTGTACTCAAAACCATATAAAGTGCCTATCTCACCGTTTTGTTCAAAGTCCTCAACGTCTGCAAGGTCTTTTAATTCTAAAGTTACACACCTCTCAGGCGCTAATGTAACCCCCGAATCGTCTGGTCCACGTGACATTTTTTAAAACAACGTATTATTTTATTTCTAAAACAATGTGCAGGTTATCACATTTCACGACTTTCCCTGTTTTATCTGTGATCTTTATATTAAATGATCTGACCCTCCCACAAGCTAATTTTTTAAACTGTAAATTAGGGAATTGTATAATTTCATAATCGCAATATGCAGCTTTCCCTGATGGAAGAGCTCTTAAAACAGTTGAGGGCCTTCCATCATATAAGTTTTCATCAGTGCTCAGCTCGTCCAAATGAACATAGAGTAATGAATGTAATGCAAGATCGAGCGGATATTCTCCCTCATAAGTAGTTTTGTCTGGTGTAACTATAAATCTATGAAAGGCATGAAAGCCATGATTGCCAGTTGCAAAGCCTAACATTTTAGCTAGCTCTACATCAAAAAGGTAACCTCCTACTTCTTTTTCAGGTTTGAATGTCAACATTATTTTCAAATTTGCATTGTTAAGTTTGAGAGTAATGTCGAAGTTACTCATTGCTTCTTTTAGCGAGCAAAACCCGTAATAACCATCAGGTATGGTTAACTGGCTAATTATGTCTCCACCAAGGTCAAGTTTTTGAATTACATTATTCTTCTTGGATTGACTTATATTAAACCATACGACTTTGTAAAAAATTTCATGGAGTGCAACCCTTCGGGTTCCGCATTTATTATCTATAGCATACTGTAAAAACGAAGGACTGCCTTGAGTTGTTATTGTTACAAACATTTTTAAAACAAATTTAAAAATGAGTGCATTCAAATATACTAATGCAAAATATTCTGTTGGGCCGCACTACAGTCCTAAAGATATAACAACTGATACTCTCGACATTTCTGTGACTCAGACTGACGCCTTTCAAGTAAAGGTTAGTACTCCATTGAACAGATATCTTAACCCCCCTATTAAAAAAGACTACATCGCGAAAGTGTGGTTCAGTCATCCGATGCAGTTTTATCAGAACCAGTTAAACTTTGCTGTGTTTTGTGCATCAACTGGGTGTGGAGTGTCGTATGCTGATCATTTAAATCATCCTGATCCTTTGGTGAGGTCAGTGTATAGATTTCATTTTTATTACACCTTCAGACGTATTTTGTCTGAACTGCAAGCGCCATTACCAAATGACAAAACGTTTAATCCATTCAGCAACAGAATAGATTACAAGGCTTTTGAAAGGATCTGTAACGAATTTGATATTGACCCAAAGACAGACTTTAGACAAAAGTTGGATCTTAATCATGGTTTAGGCACTCTTTATTATTGGGGCGTGCACAGAAAGTATAACTATGATTGGAATCCTCCTTACACATCTTTCTCTTCAGGCACAACTGTTCACCTCGGGTCCATAGAGCAAGAGCATAAAACAGCATGGACAACATTTATTTTGGATACTTCTAATGGTCTAACTAGAGCGGGAATAGAACGAATAAACGACTCCATTCGTACTTATGTTTGGTGTTTGCTAGGTTCGCAAGCACAAACGAGATCAAACATAATTGATCCTTCTACTGGCTTTGACGCACAAAAACAGTATTTAGCAAATTTAGAGGATTCTATTAATTCTGCAATTGATTTGCCTTCAAGTATTAAAAGGTACCAAAATGTTTTACAATTTGCAAGATCGAAAGTAGACTTTGCTGTCGGCACTGGTTTATACATGCTGCCTTCTGACCTCAGACTTCAGATAGGAACAATAATAAACTATAATAATGAAATCCTTGTGGCTGGTAAAGAAGAGAAGGTCGGAAAAAAACGACATAAATTCTAAGCCAGCAATAGCAATAAAAAAAGAAGCCCCACCAATCCCCGAGCCCCCCAAACCCCCCCATTCAATCCCTGTGGTCCCAAGAAATAATGACCATGAATATGAAAAGACAGCACTTGTTATTGGATTAACTGCCCTAGGATTACTTGGTCTTTATCTTACTAAAGAGTAACCCAACTATTAAGGCAACTAATGCCCATAAGTGCTCGGCCATAAAGCCAACTACTTTACTTGCGGCAGACAAAAGCCAGCTAACGATCCCCCCTATTATACCAGGCAAAGAATCTATTGCCTTACTGGCTAATTTTTTTAGTAAGTTTGCAAGGTGATCGAGTTGTTTTTTTTATCCATGATTTATCTGACGACGGAGTTGGCGGCACTGCTCCCCCGCCGCCTGTAATAGCCAACACCAGTGTACTTATTGCAAATCCTAAGGCTGTTATAACACTTGCTAATGTGACGCCTTGCTCTCTAAACAGTGTTCTTATTCGTTCTGCTAGTGTTGTGTCTTCATATAAAATTCTTTGGATAGTTTCTCTTATTCTGCTCACTTGAGTTCGTAATTGTTCTCGGTTAGTAGACAGCACTTCTAGTCTTGCTGATCTCTCTTGTTCAAGATCTTTTAGTCTTTGTGTTATTCTTTCTTTAACACCAGGTCCTAAGTTGTGGTCATCAGCCTCAACTAGTTTTTCTTTTTCTCTTTTTATATGCTCATCTAGTTCACCCAGTTTTGCTAAATTGTTTGTTAATTCGCCTCTGATGCTTCTCAAAGTATGATCAAGGGCCGTTATTTCTCTCATAGGTAGCGGCGGATCGTGCATAGTTTTTAATGCTGTTTCTTCTGAAAAACTGGTTTCTATTATTTCGTCTGCTGTTGGGCTTAAATCTTTAAGGGGTATGTTTTGTATTTGGTTATCTGTTGGGAGTTCTTGTAGTGTGTTTTGAAGTTTAGCAACTGCCTCACTGTCTAATCTTCGCGGTTTAGCAATGCCAAGGCGATTTTGATCGCTCACACTGAGCCTTTGTCTAATTGTAGTCTTTGCTAAAAACTTTGATGGGTCTGGTTTAGATGTAAGCTGAACAAGTTCACCTTTATCATTTTTAAAAAACAAGTGATCATTTTTTGTTTCAAAATCATTAGGGTCTATAAATTCGGGAGGTTCTTGGCCTAAACTTTGATAAAATGATTTGACCTTACTTTCTGTTAATTCACGCCGCAATGATTGTAATGGATGTGTCAAAGGTGTCATTTCACTCATGTCGTCTCCAGGATCAAAAACATCATAATCTTCTTCTGCCATGTTTTTAAATAATTAACTTTTTATTTTGTTTTATAAAAAAAATGTCACAAGCATATGGTTCGATTCTTGACCCGCATAGAAGACTGAAAGAGCCCTTTGGCGTGAAGGGAAATAAACAGAATATTATTGTTCCAAATAATCCATCTACTATTGATTCAGATCAAATTCTTACTGTTAAATTTCCAGACCTAGGAGCAGATGAAGTGATTGTGCCGGGATCTGCACGGCTTACTTTCAAAATAGAACTTGATTCAGCAACAGACGCAAACAGGACAGTAGTTCAGAATCTGGGACGGGCAATCGTTAAGAAAATTTCTATAAAACTTGAGGGGCAAGAAATATTTTCTTTACACAATGCAGACATATTTCTAATCTATTCTGATCTATGGCTAACCGATAATGAAAGGGCCGATCTTGCGTTTCAAGGAATCGAAAATAACGAAGCACTAAAACACAGAATAGACGCCGAAGATGCTAAAGATGGTAACAAGTATGAAGCTGTAAGTTATGCGTTTGGAAATCGCTTTTCTATACCCTTGGATTTTGAGTTGTTAAAAGCGCATGCGCCATACTTTCAAGGA
>JAMYXO010007653.1:0-11860 GCA_033310375.1 Conus canariensis
TTGGGGGAACCCGGTTTTTTGGGTTTTTTAAAAAAATTTTTTTTTTTCCCCCCCCCCAATTTTGTTTAAACCGAAGGGGTTTTTAAAAAATTTTTTTTAAAAAGGGGATTTTTTTGGGGGGGGGAAAAAACCCTTTAAAAAGGGTTTTCAATTTTTAAAAAGGGTTTTTTTTTTTCCCCGGGGTTTTTTCCCCCCCCCCCCTTTTTTTTTTCCCCCCCCTTTTTTGGGGGGGTTTTTTTTTTTTTTCCCCCCCCGGGGGTTTTCCCTTTTTTCCCCCCTTTTTTTGTGGGGGTTTTTTAATTTTTTAAAAAAGGGGGGAAAAAAAAAAAAGGCCCCATCCCCAAAAAAACCCCGGGGGGGGGTTTTTTCCCCTTTTCCCCCTTTTTTTTTTTTTAAAAAAAGAAATTTTTTTTCCCCTTTTTTGGGGCCCCCAAAAAAGGCAAAAAATTTTTCCGAAAAAAAAAAAAAAGGGGTTTTGGGGAAAAACCCCAAAAAACCCAAAATTTTTTTTGGTGGGGGGGTTTTAAAACCTTTTTTTTAACCAAACTTAAAAAAAAACCCCCCCCCCCGGAAAAAAGGGGGGGAAAAAAAAAAGGTGGGGATTGGGGGGGGGGGGAACCGAAAAAAAATGCCAAAGAAAAAAAAAGGGGAAAAAAAAAGGGGGGGGGGGGGGGGGGAAAACCCCCCCAAAAAAAAAATTACCCCTTTTGAAAAAAAAACCGGCCCCCCTTTTTTTTTTTAAAAAAAATTTTTTTTTTTTTTTTAAAGGGGTTTTTTTTTTTTTAAAAAAACCCCCCCCCTTGGGTTAAAAACCCCCCCTTTTTTTTTCCCCTTTTCCCCCCCAAAAAAAGGGGAACCCCCCTTTTATTTTTTTTAAAAATCCCCAAAAAAAACCCCCCGGTTTCCCCCCCCGGGGGAAATTTTGTTTAAAAAGGGGGAAACCCCCGGGAATTTCCCCCGGGTGACCCTTTTTTTTTTTGGGGGGGGGGGCCCCCCCCAAAAAAAAGGGGGGAAAAATTCCCTTTTTTTTTTTTTGGGGGGGGGGAAAAATTTGGGGGGGAAAAAAAGGGGGGTTTTTTTCCCCTTTGGGGGGAAAAAAACCCCCCCCGGGGGGGGGGGGGGGGGTTTTGGGGGGAAAAGGGGGCCAAAAAAAATTTTTTCCCTCAAAGGGGAAAAGGTTTAACCCTTTTAAATTAAAAATTAAAAAAAACCCCCCCCAAACCCTTTTTTGGGGGGGGTTTTTTTTTGGGGGAAAGGGGGGGAAAAAGGGGAAAAAAAAAGGGGGGGGGGAAAGGGGGGGGAAAAAAGGGGGAAAAGGGGAAAAAGGGGGGAAAAAGGGGAAAAAAAATTTTAAAGGGGGGCAATTTTTTTTTTTAAAAAAAAAAAAAATTTTTTTGGGGGGGGGTTTTTTTTTTTTGGGGGGGTTTTTTTTTTTTTTTGGGGGGGGGGGTTTTTTTTTTGGGGAAAGGGGGGGGGGTTTTGGGGAAAATTTTTTTAAAAATTTTAAAAAAAAAAAAAAAAGGGAAAAATTTTTGGTGGGTCTTTACATTAAAGGGGGGGGGGTTTCCCCAAAAGGGTTTTTTTTTGGTTTTTTGGGGGTTTTGGGGGGGTTTTTTTTTTTGGGGGTTTTGGGGGGGGCCCCCCTTTTTGGGGTTTTTTGGGGGGGGTTTTTTTGGGGTTTTTTTGGTTTTTTTTTTTTGGGGGGGGGGGGGGGTTGGGGTTTTTTTTTTGGGTTTTTTTGGGGCCCCCAGGGGGGGCTTGGGTTTTTTTTTCTCTTTTTAAAAAACCCCAAAAAAATTTAAAATTTTTTTTTAAAAAAGGGGGGAAAAAAACCTTAAAATTTTTTTTTTTTCCCCCCCCCCCCTTTTTTTTTCCCCCTGGGCCCCCCCCCCCCCTTTTTTTTCCCCCGGGTTTTCCCCCCCTTTTTTTGGGGGCCCCCCTTTTTTTTTTTGGGAATTTTTTAAAATTTTTTAAAAAAGGGGGGTGTTCCCCCCTTTTTTTTTTTAAAAAGGGTTTTTTTTTTTTTTTGGGTTTTTTTTTTTTTAGGGGTTTTTTTTTTTAAAAACCCCCCCCCCCTTTTTTTTTGGGGGGCCCCCCGTTCCCCCTTTTTTTTTGGGGCCCCGTTTTTTTTAAAAGGGGTTTTTTAAAAATTTTTTATTTTTTTTTTTTGGGGGGGCCCCTTTGGAAACCTTTTTTAAAAATTTTAAATTTTTTTTGGGAAAATGGGGAAAACCTTTTTTTTTTTTTTCCTTTAAAATTTTTTTTTTTTTTTTTTTTGGGGGGGGGCCCCCCCAAAAAAATTTTTTTAATTTTTCCCCCCAAAAAAAATTTTTTTTTTTCGGGGGAAAATTTAAAAAAAAATTTTTTTTAAAAAAAATTTGTTTTTCCCCCGGGGGGGAAAAAAGGGGGGGAAAAAAGGGGGGGGTTTTGGGGGTTTTAAAAAAAAAGGGGGGAAAAAAAAAGGGGGGGCCCCTTTTTTTTTCCCCCCGGGAAAAAAAATTTTGGGGGGGGGGTTTTTAAACCCCCCCTTTTTTGGGGGGGGGGATTTTAAAAACCCCCAAAAGGGAAAGGTTTTTAAAAAAAATGAAAAAATTTTAAAAAAGGGGGGGGAAAAAAAAAATTTTTTAAAAATTTAAAAAAAATTTTTTTTTTTTTTTGGGGGGTTTTTTTTTTTTCTTCCCCGGGGAAAAAAAGGGGGGGGAAAAGGGGGGGGGGGGGGAAAAGGGGGGTTTTGGGGAAAAAAGGGGTTTTGGGGGGGGGGGGGGGGAAATTTTTTGGGGGGCCAAAAAAAGGGGGGTTTTTTTTTTTTCCCCCAGGGGGTTTTTTTTTTAATTTTTTTAAAAAAAAAAATTTTTTAAAAAAAAAAGGGGAAAAAAAGGGAAAAAAAGGGGGGGGGAAAAATTTTAAAGGGGGGGGGGGTTTTCCCCCCCCCCAAAAAAAACCCCCCAAAAAAATTTTTTTTTGGGGAAAAAAAAAGAAAAAAAAAAATTGGTTTTTGGGGGGGAAATTTTTCCCCCAAAAAAAATTTTTTTTTTTTTGGGGTTTTTTTCCCCCCCCGGGGGTTTTTTTTTTTTTTTAAAAAATTTAAAAAACAAAAAAAAAAAAATTTAAAAAAAGGGGGAAAAAAAAAAAAAAATTAGGGAAAAAATTTTTTAAAAAAAATAAAATTCCCCCCTTTTTTTTTTTTTTTAAAAAACCCGGGGGCCCCCCCCCCCCTTTTTTTTTTCCAACCCCCCCCCCCCAAAAATTTCCCCCTTTAATTTAAAAATTTTTAAAAAAAAAAATTTAAAATTTAAAAAAAATTTTTTCCCCCTTTTTCCCCCCCCCCCCCTTTTACCCCCCCTTTTTTTTTTTTCCCCCCCCCTTCCCTTTTTTTCCCCCCCCCCCCCCCCCTTTTTTTTCCCTTCCCTTTGGGTTTGGGGCCCCCCCCCTTCCCAAAAAATTTCCCCCCCCCCTTTTTAAAAGGGGGGGGGGTTGGCCCAAAAAAAACCCCCTTTTAAACCCCCCTTTAAAATTTCCCCCCTTTTTAAAAAAAAAACCCCCCCCCCCTTTTTTTGGGGGGGGGATCCCAAGTTAAAACCCCCCCTCCCCCAAAATTTATTCCCCTTTTTTTTAAAAAAAAAAAAATTTTTTAAAAAAGGGCCCCGGGGGGGAAAAAATTTTTTTAAAAAAAAAAAAAATTAAAACCCCCCAAAAGGTGAAAAAACCCCCCAAAAAAAAACCGAGGGGTTAAAAGGGGGGGGGGAAAAAACCCAAAAAGGGGTTTGGGGGAAAAAAAGGGGGGAAGGGGAGTTTTTTGGAAAAAGGGGGGGTTTTTTTTTGGGGGAAAGAAGGGGGCCCCAAATTTTTTGGGGGCAGGAACCCTTTTTTAAAAAAAAGATTTCCCCCCCCTGGGTTTTTGGGGGCATTTTTAATGGCCCCCCGGGAAGCTTTGTACACCACACGGGAAACATTTACCAACCCTGGGAAAGGTTTAAACAAACCCTTAAAAACATTGAAACCCCCTTATACGGAAAGAAAATTTTAACCCTCCCCCTTTTTTAAAAAAATTTACCAATCCCATGAAAAATTGGAAAAAAAAATGATAAGAAAGCACTCCCGCCCCTTTTAGAGAAAATTCATTCCCCTTTTAGGGAAAAAACTTGATACATAACTCCTGATAAAATTGGGTAAAAAACCCTTAAAAAAAATTGTAACCGGGCCCCTTACAAAACATTTGGGGAAAAAAGGCTCCCCCTTTAGAAAGGCATTTCCAATCCTGTGGGAAAGGGTTTTCCCCCCTTTGATGGGGGAAGCATTAAACACCCCCTTTTAGGAGAACCATTTAAATGTTTACGAAAGTTTCAAAGGGTTTCCAGAAAAATATCTATTTTTGACCCCGGGAGGAAACTTTTAATGTTAAATTTTTTTCAAAAGAATTTTTTTTTTTTCCCTTTCAAAATAAATATAGATTTTTTTTTTGGTTAAAACCCCCCTTTTTGGGGTTTTTTTCCCCAAAACCTTTTGGTGGAAACCCCGGAATTCAATAAAAAAAGGGGAAGGGTTTTGGGGGGGGGGGGGGCCCGGGAAAAATGGTTTTTTAAAACGGTTTTTTCAACGGGGGACTCCATTAATAAAACTTCTCCCCAAGAAAAACGCTTCCCTCCGGGAATAAAAAATTTTTCTTCGGGGGGGCCCCCCGCAGAACAACTGAGTTTTTGGGGCCCTACTTCCCCAGAGGGGAAAGAACAATTTCCCCAAAATTTTTTTCATAGAGGGGTTATCCCAGCAAATCTACCCCTTTATCCCCCAACCCCCCCTCACCCCCCTCCCCTTTTAACCCAAATACTCCCTCCCCATCCCCCCCCCCCCCTTTTCCCCAAACCCCCGGGTTTTTCCCCCCCGTTTCCCCCCTTTTTCCCTTTATTCCCCCTTTTTTTTCCCCCCCCCCCCCCCCCCCCCCCGGAATGTACTTTTGGGGGCTTAATTTTTAAAAGCCCCTTTTGGGTTCTTTTTTTATTTTTAAAAATTGTTCCCCCCCTTATGTTTTCATTGTTAACCCCCCCCCCCGGGGGAAAAGTGTCCAAAAGGGGGGCACGTGTATACCCTAAAGCAACCCCTTTTGGGGGCAGGGGGGTGGGGGTCTTTTGTCCCCCCATGGAAAGGAATGGGACAGGCTTGCTTGGGGTTTTACGGGCAACCCCAAAAGACAAGCGTTTTTTAAAAGGGAAATTGGATAAAATGAAGAGGAAAAAAGCACGGGTCGGGGTGGGGGTTTAAGGGGCGGGATAAAAGTGGGGGGGGGGGTTTAAAAAGGGGGGGAGGAAAAGGGGGGGGGGAAAAAGGGGGGGGGGGGGTTAAAAAAGGAGAAAAACACTTCCTTTTGACAAATTTATTGAGTTACCCGTCCCTTTCGTGTTTTGGGTTGTGGTCGGGGTGGGGGGTTTCCAAAAGGGGGTTTTTCTGGCCTCCCCAAACTTAAAAAATTATTGGGTTTTAAATTTGGGTTTTTTTGGGGAAATCGACTTTAAAACCCTCGGGAGTTTTTTTTTTTTTTGTAAAAGGGGGTGGGCTTCCTTTCCTTTTCCTTTCTTGTGTTTTTTTAAAACTGGGGGAAAAAACCAAAAAAAATGGTTAAAATTTAAAAAATATTTTAATAAACAAAAACACTTTTCGTTTTTTTATAAAATTTTAAAAAGGTAAGATAGACCAATTTTTTTTTTTTTATTTTTTTTTTAAAAAATTTTTTTTAAAGGGGGCCCTTTTTTGTTATTGTTTTTTCCCAACCCAAATAAAACCCCCCCAAATTCCCCCCCCCTCTCCCCCCTTTCCCCCCTTTTTGGGGCCCCCCTCTTCCCCCCCAATTCCCCCTTTTTTTTTCCCTTCCCTTTAAACGAGACCCAAAGCGGGGGAAAAAAAAAATTTTTTTTTTTTTTCCTTTTTTTTTTTTTAAAAAAAACCCTTTTCCCCCCCTCCTTTCCCCTTCCCCTTCCTTTTCCCCCACTCCCCCTTTCCCCCCTTTTTTCCCCTCCCCCTCCCTCTCTTTTCCTGGTTGGAAAATTTCACCCTTACCACCCAAAAATTTTCGCTTTTGAAAAAAATTTTTTTCTTTTAAAAAATTTTAAAAACTTTTTGCATTTCCCCGCTTTCTTGAAAAAATGGGAACCTCGGGGTTCCCCCGGTTAAAAAACCCTACCCTTTGTCGCCGAAAAAACCAGAACTTAGATCTTTTCCCTGTTGTTGTTGGGGAATTCCGCCCCTTTAAAACCCGTCCCTAGTGTCCAAATATAATTTAGTTAACACAATAGAAAAAAACTACTATACTACTTCGTGCGCCACTGTTTTGGCTGCTTGACATTTATAACAGGCGGGTTTTTTTTTTTATAGAGGATATAAACATAACTATCTAAATATATTTCCCCACTGAAGTGTTAACTAGCATGAAAGATGGCGCGAAACTCATCAACTTTGGAGAGAGAGCGAAAAGATATAAGAGTGAATAGGAGGACAAAAACCCAAACAAGATAAACATTGCTACAAACGAGCAGAAAAGAAAAGTACTGATGATGCTGTTTAGTTGTTAACCCAACTAGTCCTGAAGAGGATCTGCAAAGGGACAAAAGGTATCACGTGGAGAGAGACTCAAGACTCAGAGAAACTTTATTCACGTTTTGGCCATAAGCCCCATAGTCCGAGGGAGAGAGGGAGAGAGACGCAGAGAGAGAGAGATATAGAGGAGATAGAGAGAGAGAGGAGTGGGGAGGGGGGGGGTGGGGGTGTGGGGTGGGTGGGGGTGGTGGGGGTGGGTGGGGGGGGGGGGGGGTGGGGCCCGGGGCCCGGTTGGGGGGCGTGGGGGCTGGGGGTGATGTGACTGACGTTATAAATATTTGACTAAGACTTAATAAAACTGTACACTGTATTGAAAAAGAATGAAGAAAGAAATCAAAGACAAGTGTATGTTCGTAAACGAGACGTGTGTGATGGAGGTGGTAATAAGTTTGTGGCCGGGTAGCTGGTTGGGTGGACACATTGATCCAATGACTTGAACATTGGAGGGAGGCGGGTTTGGTCCGGTCTGCGTCTGGCCAAGTCCCGAACATCACCGGGGCCTCTTGTGATTACCACTGTGAGACTGGGAAAAGGATGAGAGAGAGAGAGAGAGAGAGAGAGAAGAGAGAGAGAGAGAACAGAGAGAATAAGAGAGAGATTCATAGTTAATTTTTGAAAGTGGCCTTCTTCTGGTCCTACTTTCAACAGGTTTTAAACAGTGGTATTTGAGTATGTCTTTGTATCTGTTTGTGACATGTCGAAAACCTTAATTTGGCGGGAAAGGAAGAATGCGTGTGCACGCAGCATCCAGCGCGCGGCCGCGCCGCGCACACACACACACACACACACACACACACACACACACTACATACAAGCACACATGCAAACACACACACTACACACACACACACACACACACACACTACAACCACACGCTCTCTACTCGTCTCTCGTCACACACACACAACACACGCACATACGCACACACACAACGACACACACTACACACACACACACACACACACACACACACCACACACACACACATTCTGTCACTCACTCACATCACTCACTGCGTCCACTTAAACAACATGTAAGGAGAGAGACAGCGAAGTTACCGAGAGAATTCCTTAGTACTTTTTACTTTTTTTTTGCAAGAAATGTGATTGCGTTTAATTAATTACACACATAACACGCAGGCGCGACGCACGCATGCACACACACACACACACACTCCACACACACTACACACACACACAACACACACACAACCACAGCACACACCACTCGCACGCACGCACAGCAACGGCACTCACACACACACGACATTTTTAAAGAAGTCGAAGTAGAAAGAGAATCTCACTCACCTCTTTTTTGTTTGGGGGGGGTGGGGTTTTTTTCGTGGGGGTTTATGGGGGTTTTTAAAGTTTTCCGGGTAGGGGGGTTTAACCTTGATGCTTAAAAGGAGGAGGCGGGTTGGTGGGGTTGGCCCAAGTTTTGGGGTTTTTTTGTTTTGTTTTGGGGGGGTGGGGGGGGGGGGAAGGGGGGGGGGGAAAAGAAGAGATTAAGATTTTTGGGGGTTTTTTGTTTTTCCCGGGTTTTTGGGGTTTTTGGTTTCTTTTTATTGTTTTTTTTTTTTGCGGGGGGGGCGGTGAAGGCACAGGGGCCCCCCCCCCCCAAAAAAACCCCCAAAAAACAAACAACAACTAAAAACCCCCCAACCCAAAAAACCCCCCAAAAACCAAAAAAATTTTTTTTTCTTCCCCCACCCAAACCCCCTCCCCCCCCCACCCCCCCAAAAACCCCCCAAAAACAAACACAAAACCCTTTGTTACTCCCCAACCCCAAAAAACCCCCCAAAAAAAAGGAAGGGCCCAGGAAACCAAAACCAAAATTTTTTTTCAAAAAATTCCTTTTTACAACATAAACCGGGGGAAAAACCCCCCCCCAAAAACCCCCCCAAAAAAACCCCAAAAACCAACCCCACCCACCCCCACCCCCCCCCCCCCCCTTTTTTTTCAATTTAAAAAAACCCCCCCCCCTTTTTTCCCCTTTTTTCCCCCCCGTTTACCTTTCCTTCCTCTCTCCCTTTTTCCCCTTCCTTTTTTTTTCTCTTTTTCTTTCCCCTTTTTTTTCTTTTCTCTTAAAACTTAATTTTTGGGGCCCTTAAAAAAAAAGTTCGGAAATTCTAGTTCCCTTGAATTTAATAGTTATGTCCCTAAAAACCCCCGCTTATAAACAAGATTTTCAAGGCCCCCGGGGGTCTTGTTTTCCCCCTTTTTTCCCTTTTGTAAGGGGGCCAAATTTTTTCCCCCCCTTTTAAATGGCCCAAAAGGGGGTTTTTTTTTTCCCCCCGGGCCCCCCTTCCGGGGGGCCCCGGGAAAAAAAAACAAAGGGGAATTTTTTTTCCAATTTGCAAGGGGTTTTTTTGGTATTCCGATCTCTGGAACAGTTAAATTGCTCAAAAAAAATTTTGTCTTTTGGGTTTTCCCCTTTCCCCGGTGGGGGGTGGTTTTTTAAAGGGGGAAAAAGAAAGGGGGAAGGAAGGACCCCAGGGGGAAGGGGGAAAAAAAAAAGCTAAGGGGGGGTTTGGGGTTAGGGGGGGGGGGCCCCAAAAAGAAGGTTTGGGGAAGGTTTTTTACGGTAAAAATTCGATTTCCCCCCCTCCCTCTCCCCTCTCTCCCCCCGTCCTCTTCCTTCCTCTTCCTCTCTCCTCTCTCGTTTTCCCCCTTTTTTAAAAGGGGGAAAAATTTTTAAAAAGGGATTTTGGGGGGGATGTTTTATGAGGGATTTTTAATTTTCCACCCAGGCCCTTAAATGGGGGTACTATCCCCCCAAACCAAAAAAAAAGGGGGTTTTTAAAATTTTGTGGACCTTCAGGGGTTGCAAAAACGGGAAAGGTCCAAACCCCCTTTTCCTCCCCGGTTTTTTCCCCCCGGAGAGAACCCCAAAAATTTTTCCCCACAGGAAAAATTTAAAATTTTTTTTTTTTTTTTTTTTTTTTTTTTTTTTTTTTTTTTAAAAAAATTTAAAAAAAAAAAATTAAAAAAAATTTTTTTTTTTTTTTTTTTTTTTTTTTTTTTTTTTTTTTTTTTTCCCTTTTTTAAAAATTTTTTTTTTTTTTTTGGGGGGGGGTTTTTTTTTTTTTTTTTTTTTTTTTTTAAAAAAAAAAAAAAAAACCCCGACGACCCAAAAAAACCCAAAAGAAAAAAAAAAAAAAAGGAGGGGGGGGAAAATTTCTTCTTGGTTTCTATTTTTTTAAAAAAATGCCTCACAAAACATACAAAAGGAAGCTTTTTCCTAAAAAGGGAAAACTTTTTTTTCTTTTAAACCCCCCTTTTTTTCTTCGGGTTTTTTGGGTCTCTTTTTTACCCAAAAAAACTTCTCATTTAAAAACACTCGGGTTTCCTCCTCGGGAAAAGCTTTACCCTCATTTTTTTTTTCCCCTTCTACGGGGGTAACCCACACTGACATTAATTTTTTTTCCCGGGGGAAACTGCGGGCATCCACAACAGGGGGTTTTTTCCCCAATTGGTGAATTTCTTGCACAAATCTCATGGGTTTGGAACCCTTTTTAAACCCTTTGGAGAAAATTTTAAAACCTTTAAACTCTGTTTATTAAATTAAAAAATTTAAAAACCAATTTGGGGGGAAAACTAGGAAAATAGGTGGGGGGGGTTTGGTTTTTGGGGGGGAAAGTTAGTTGGGGATAAAGGGGGGGTTTTTTTAAAAAAGTAATTTAAGGGGGTAAACGCTTTTAAACTTTGGGGAAAATTTGTTATCCGTTTGGGGGGGGGACTGGGGACACCATCATTGGGGTTTCGGGTTCAAGTTTTGGAAATACTTTTTTATTATTGGGGGAAAACCCGGGGCTAACCCCAGGGGATGATTTTGCTTGTTCACCCATTTGGGTAAACCCGGGCCCCTTTTATAATTTTAAAATCCACATTTTTCGTCTTTAATTTTCAATTTTGGGGGTTTTCGCCCCCTTTTAACCCATCATTCTTGGGTTTAAAACTTAATCATTTTGGATAACGCGGGTTTCTAAAATTTTTTCATCAAAAAACAGTGCTGTTTTCATCCACCCCCAAAGTCTAAAAAAAGGGGAAAAAAAATGAAACAAATTTGGGGGCAGTGGGGCCCCAAAGGGGGGGCAGGGGGGTGTTTATTTGGGGGTGGGGTGGTGTAAACCCCCAAAGGGGGGCCTTTAACCAATTTGCAGCCTTTTATGAATAAATTTTAAATTTTTTGGGGAAAGGGGGTTTAAAGGGCCCCCAAGGGGATTTTATTGTAAAATATTGGAAGAAACTACTTTCCCTTCCCGGGGTAAGGCGGACCCCGGTTTAACGAATTTTGTCCTCTTGGGAACGGGATTTAAAACCCCAAATTATAAAAAATTATACATCATGGAAACACTTGGGTTTTTTTATTTTTTGCGTTTGTCACCAAATTTTTGGGGTAACCCGGGGGGGAAAACATTTATAAACCTTTTGGGGTTTTGGTTTTTTAAAGATCCATATTTTGGGGGAAAAAACTTTTCCCCATTTTGGTGAACTCCTTTTTCTCCTCAGGGGAAACGCCCTGTTCACCCTCTTTGGGGAAACGTTTTAAAGCCTTTTATGAGAATTTTTCCCTTTCATCTTTTGGGTTTACGGGCTTACCCAATTTGGGGAATTTCCCTTTCTCCCTTTTTTAGACCCCTTTTCAAAACCTTTGGGGGTGTTAAAGGTTTTCATCTTTTTTTTAACCTTTTTCCATCAGGGGTATACCCTTCTCCTCATTGGGGGCGGCCTTTTTCATCCTCATTTGGGTCCTTGGTTTTTTATCCTTTTTGGGTTTTAGCCTTCCTCCGGGGGTTAAACCCCCCCAAAAATTTTACTTTGGGAGAAGCCGTTACAAATTTTTTGATTGTCTTTTTTCCATCAGGATAAATGTTAACCTTTTTCGCCTTACACCCTTTTTTTTAAACCCTTCAATGTTTAAAAACGTGTTCCAAAAATTTTTTATTTTAATTTTTCTCCCGGGGGGGAAAAAAAATTTCTTTTTCAAAATTTTATAATGCTTTTTTCCCCCTTTTTAAAAAATTTCTTTTTTTTTCAATGCAGTGTTTGAACCCTGTTTGGGGCCCCGGGGCAAAAATTAAAACCCTTTTCGACATTGTTCGAAATTTTCTTAACATTTCTTTAAGAAATTAGGGGTGTTTGTAGGGTTTTTCAATTTTCCCTTTTAAAAAAAATTGGGAAAGCCCGTTTTAACAAAAAGTTCCCCGGGTGTGGGGCTCCCAAAAAAAGGGGAATTTTTTAAAAAAAAAATTTTTTTAGGTGCTGTTTCA
>JAMYXO010007654.1:0-11859 GCA_033310375.1 Conus canariensis
TATCGTGCCCATATTATATATTTGCTTAATCTAAGGTATCAAAATGTAGTGACAATCTGCACAATATCTTGCCATGTATATATCTTGCTGTATTAATTAAAATTCAAAAGTGTGACTGACAACGCTACGTACAATTATCCTCTGCCTATTATATATCTGCTGTATCTAAGGTATCAAAAGTGTAGTGACAACCTCGCACAATATCTTGCCTGTTATATATCTTGCTGTATCTAAGGTATCAAAAGTGTAGTGACAACCTCGCACAATATCTTGCCCATGTTATATATCTTGCTGTATCTAAGGTATCAAAAGTGTAGTGACAACCTCGCACAATATCTTGTCCGTGTTATATATCTTGCTGTATCTAAGGTATCAAAAGTGTAGTGACAACCTCGCACAATATCTTGTCCGTGTTATATATCTTGCTGTATCTAAGGTATCAAAAGTGTAGTGACAACCTCGCACAATATCTTGCCCGTGTTTATATATCTTGCTGTATCTAAGGTATCAAAAGTGTAGTGACAACCTCGCACAATATCTTGTCCGTGTTATATATCTTGCTGTATCTAAGGTATCAAAAGTGACAGAAAGGCGTATAGTGACAGTCCTGCACAGTATCTGGCCCATGCTGCAACAACCACGTCAGTCAAAACAAGGATTTCTACTGTGTTTATTTATCCAATACACCAAAAGAACAGGCACTTGCTGTGTTGTAGGTGCGCAATGTAAAGACAATACAGTGTTTTAAACTTCACGTTTATAGAGCGTCTGCACTAGCAGACATTATGCTACGAATTCGCACATTAACGGGTTCTTTAACTCACCTGAAACACTTAATCAAGATATGAAAGAAAACAGAACACGCTGATGTTGTTTTGTACTTTCCACCAGTGCGCAGATGGTTAAGATTAAGATTAAAATTATAGTCCCGTCAACAGCAGAGGTTATCTCAGGACTGTCACCACGTTTCAAACTACCACGTATACATGTTAAAAAAGGATTAAAAGCAAAACCTTACCCAACCCATTAAAACAAGATTAAAAGAACCAATCCTAGGATTAAAAACCAACACGTTGAAATCACTAACTGTAATCTGCAAAAATCAATACTGGGTAGAGAAAATCTAACAACACCAAATTCACACACGATGAAATAAATTCACTTCTTTTAGGAAGTTAAAAATATTGTCAGGGGAACATCACGGAAAAGAATCTTCATATTATCTGCAGTGTAATGTTTCCTTCTAATGTCGTATAAATCCCAGCAGTCTAAAAGAATATGTTGGACAGATATCTGACTATCACAGGCAACACAGAAAGGCGGGTCTTCTCCCTTCAATAAAAACGAATGAGTAAAATAAGCATGACCCGTCCTCAATCTACACAATACTGTTTCTCCCTTTCGACCGCCAGCAGCCATGGGAAGATGTTCCTTTAAATCTGGACGTATTTGATGAAGCTTATTGTTTTCTTGGAGGCTCCACTCCTCCTCCCATAAAGAATTGACATACGAAGCTATTTTGCCTTTTAAATCTGAGGATGGTACAAGCAGTTTAGAAGGACGAAGACGGACAGCCTCTTTAGAAAGCCGATCCACCTCTTCGTTGCCTCTGATCCCCACATGACCTGGCACCCACGCCAACAAAATCTCAAAACCCCTTGAAACTAATGAAGAAAACATGGTAAAAAACTTGATAAGAGCCGGATGTTTTATGTTTCTTGCTCCTATAGCCTCTAAAGCCGAAAGAGAATCTGTGCAAATAAGGAATTTCCTAGACTGGGACTGCCCGATCAACTCCAAAGCCAAAAGTAGTGCAGTAAGTTCCGCAGTGTAAATAGTGCTTTCAGAGGGAATGTGTTTGGACAGTTTTTCTCTCCCGAAGCTGGAACATATGCGGAGGACCCTACACCAACATCGGACTTTGAACCATCAGTAAAAATAACCACATGTTCTTTAAGGTTAGAACACATGTCTAAAAATAATTGTTTATAAATTAAGGAACTCGTGTTCTGTTTGCGCTGCACGGTTAAATCAAACCTAATTTCTGGAGACGAAAACGTCCAAGGAGGTTGTTGAGGAAACTTGGAAACGTCAGAGATGACCCCAACATCAATATCCGCCTCCTCCAGAAAAGGAAGGATGCGAATACCGAAAGGGGGAATACTGGATGGACTTCTTTCATATTTCTCCTAGAAATGAGGATTCATAACACAGTCGCAGGCAGGGTTGTTTGGTTCTGAAAAAAGCTGTGTGTAGTAATTCAAAGCTAATTTTACTCTTCTATGAGAGAGGGAACACTCTCCTGCCTCAGCATATAGGCTATGAACAGGTGTAGTACGAAAAGCGCCAAGGCAGAGGCGAAGACCCTGATGGTGAACTGGGTCTAGGACTTTTAGATACGAGGCTCTAGCGGCGCCGTAAATGATGCTGCCGTAGTCCAACTTGGATCGAACTAACGCCCTGTAAAGATGGAGAAGCGTGCGTTTGTCTGCACCCCAATCCGTATGAGCCACTACACGGAGGATATTCATGGCTTTGAGGCACGATGTTTCAACTTCTGAATATGGGCTTTAAAATTCAATTTTTGGTCAAAGGTAACACCCAGAAATTTGGCTTCTGTGACAGCAGGAATTTTAGCCTTATCTATGAAAATTTCTGGTGGCGGAAAAAGTTGTCTGAAATTGTGAAAGTGGATGCACTCTGTTTTAACTGATGAAAATTTGAACCCATTTTCAACTGCCCACTGTTGGACTTTATAGACACACAACTGGAGTTGGCGCTGTACACCAGCAAATGTCTTTCCAGATGCATAAAGGGCAAAATCATCAACAAAAAGAGAGCAGTCTGAACCTTGGTTGACAGAGTTTACAATTTCATTTTTTTATACTAAACAGGGCTGGGGAAAGGATACTACCCTGTGGAACACCCATTTCCTGCTCATGAATTTCTGACAATGTTGTCCCCACACGGACCTGGAAGGACCTGTCTGCCAAAAACTGTTCTATGAACACTGGGAGATTGCCACGGAAACCCATCCGATGGAGGTCTGACAGGATTCCATACTTCCACGTCGTGTCATAGGCCTTCTCTATGTCGAAAAAAATGGCAACAACATGCTTTTTATCTAAAAAAGAGTTTCGAATAGTGGTGTCACCACTGTGGTCATGTTGGCAACACTAAATTTATTATTTAAATGCATATGATCAGTATTCACAGGTGATCACCTGTAATGACAGAGAATCTGATAAACTGCTTTTGGTTCTATACATCTGCTCTTGTCTTCGTTATATGGTCATTAAATGTTGAATATAGATTTTCAAAATGGAGTGACCGACGGCGGAGAACGAAGCAAAATTTAGAAAGAGAGGGTGTTAGTTACCGCCAATGACGTTGACAAACAAAGCACATGACAAGACACGATGCATTTCGACCTCTTGGGTCTTCTTCAGGCAAAAAAAAAAATCACATTTAACATTTAGGACAGTACAAACAAAGAACGAAGAGTGACTCATCTGTTGTCCATGTGGTAGGGAGAATAGCCGCCAGGCGGAAATGACAGAGGGGATTATGGGAGATGAAAAGGAGGGGGGGTTGTGTGGGGGGAGGGGGGGGTGATACGATAGGGTTGTGTGTCTAGTTTAGTGGGGTGGTGTGATATATTTGTGACGGTTGTTTTATTGGTGGATTGATAATAATGATAAGTGGGGGGGAGGGGGGCAAGAGAAGGAGAGCTCATATCTCATCATCCACTATGGGGTGGGGGGTGGGGGTGGGAGGTTGGGAGGTTCATATTAATAGTGTTGTTGAAAAAGTAAACAACGCTGTGGGATGATGTTCATTGTAACAGGTGAAATAATGTGTTGGCATCATTATGCTGATGTTGGTTGAGAGAAGATAGCAGTGATCAATGAAAAACAGGGTATCATGTGTTGCACACACACACACACACACACACACACACACACACACACACACACACACACACACACAAAGCGGGGGGGACCACATGTAAACAATGTTCTGGGTGAGTTATGATCATATGATCATAATGAGACTAACTGTGGAAAGTTTTCACACAACACACACACACACCACCACACACACACACACACACACACACACACACACACAACTATATATATATATATATATATATATATATATATATTATAATTATCTCATTCACAAAAAAAATCATCATAAATCAGTCACCGATGGGTGATGATCATGTGAGATCAACGGTAGTGTAGGAAGAGATTCTTCTCCGTTCCCTTAGGCAGGAATGGTGGAGGTACTGGCGAAAGCTTCTGTATGGTGAAGGCCCTCCAGTGGTTAATAAAGTTTTGCACTCATCGGGGTGTTGGCAGGCCAGGTTTCTACTTTTGGTGTTGTTGGGACTGTTCCGCCGTCATTGGGGCTGCATGGATAAATTTAAGACTCGCCAGTGTGGAGTTTTGCAGAGATGTGATGTCACAGTCTGGAGTGCCCGGTTCTCAGTATCACAATGATGGTCTTCTTCTTCGTTTACTTAGGTAGGAATCCTGGAGGTACTGACGGAGGCTGCTGTATGGTGAAGACCCTCCAGTGGTCAGTAGGGTTTTGCACTCATTGGTGAGCTGGCAGGCCAGGTTTCCACTTTGGGCCTAGCTGGGAATGCTCAGCTGTCTCTGGGGCTGCACTGCATTGATGGTTTGAAAGACTCACAGGTGTGGAGTATAGTGGACCTGTGATGTTTAAGTCTGGAGAGCCTTGTCCTCAGTCTAACAATGTTCACTTGGTCTGATCTGGGCATCCGGTAGTATGCATCCCTCTTGTTGAAGTCAGGGTGCTGCTCAAGTCATCTTCCTATTTGTCTCCTTGGAAATATTTTTGATTCATTCCAAGGAGGCTACCTTTTACAGTTGGGGCTGCTGTCCTCCTTCGTCAGTTGGTCAGCTTCTTCATTTTCATATAGTGCAGTATGAAGGTGTTCACTGGATGGGAGTGTTTTCAGTGACTGATAAATGGTAATAATTTTAAATCAGTAGTACCACAGGGTGATGACCATTGTTATACAAGTGGAAAAACGCAGTGGTGATGGTGCAATGGTGCAAGGTGGGGGGACATAGGAAAATACCAATGACTTGTGGGTGATGCTCACTGGCATGGGTGAGATCAATGGTACTGTAGGATGATGGTCACTGAGGTAAGTGGAATAATAAGGTGGCATTGGTATAATATTACAGGTTGAGAAAGTGGGTGGAGGGGGTTGGGGGTAGATGACTGGTGGGTGATGGTCATGGATCATTGGAGATACTGTAGGATGATGATAATTGTTGTATAAGTGGGATGATGTTGTGGCATGGTGTAAAGTGCCGGTGGGGGAGTGGGGCAGGTGTTCAAAGATGGGTGGATGATGATCATGGTGAAGGTGTAGGTATGAACCACTGGAGGGCCTTCACCATACAGAAGCCTTTGCCAGTACCTCCCAAGATTCCTGCCTAAGGAAACAGAGGAGAATCTCTTCCTACACTACCGTTGATCTCACATGATCATCACCCATCAGTGACTGATTGATGATATTTTTTTGTGAATGAGTTTATATAAAATATATATATATATATATATATATATAATATATATATGTGTGTGTGTGTGTGTGTGTGTGTGTGTGTGTGTGTGTGTGTGTGTGAGATAAGATAAGATAATGTTGCTTATAGCCCAGCCGACCACAAAGGGCCACATCAGGGCTGTCACCACGTTAAAATCAACTCACGAGTCATTTAAAAAAAAAAAAGAAATAAAAAAAAAACTTTCACACATCTCTTTAAATGACATCTTCTAGAACGCACCAGAAACTTCGTTAAAAATCTTTCATCCGTAAAATCTTAAATCAGATGAAAAACGTTAATCTCTCTCAAAAACTCAAAGATCACGTCAGGCGGGACATCTCTGAACAGGTTTTTCATGGACTCTGCTGTAAAATGTTTGTGTCTCACATCGTGCAAGTCCCAACACTCTAAAAGAATATGTTTCATTGTGAGTGGCACATGACATGGAATGCACCACGGAGCTTCTTCACTCTTTAAAAGGTACGAATGGGTAAAATACGAATGGCCGGTGTGCAGCCGGCACAGAACTGTTTCTTCTTTACGACCACCAGACGTAGATGGGAGGAACTCCTTAAGGTTTGGACGGATCTGAAAGAGTTTGTTATCCGTCTGTGTATTCCAATCCTCCTGCCAGATAGATAGATAGATAGTTATAAAGGACAAGCCCTTTCCACCATAAAGAGGTGATATCAGAGCTATACACTGAGGGTCATTACGTGACTTGAGTTATACAAACACATATGCAATCTGCAACCTTAAAATGTAAAAAACAACAACTAAATCTTATAAAACATGTTCACATCTCTTAAAACCTGAAATATCACAGATACTTGCACATTTCTAAAAAGCTCACTAAGTGACATTTTATCAAAATATTTTCCTCTGATCTCACCGAGATCATCACACTCAGTCAACACATGCTTAAGAGTGTACACACAATCGCATGCAAAACAATGGGGTCGATCTTCTCCCTTTAAGAGGAAAGAATGAGTAACATAACTATGTCCAATATGCAGTCTACTTAAAACACATTCTTCTTTCCTGTTTTTGCAAACCGAAGGTAACCATTCAGACAAGTCTGGCATTATCTCATGAAGTTTGTTTTCCGATTCCAAATTCCAATCATCTTGCCAACGTTTCTTTACAAACTTATTTATTAGCTGTTTAAGATCCGGATATGGTAACCGATGGGATCGCTTGACAGGATCATTTAACGCTTTCTTTGCTTGTCTGTCCGCTATCTCATTGCCCGTAATACCGCAGTGGCTAGGGACCCACCAAAACACAACATCTTTATCTACAGGGAGTTCGGTTAAAAGTTCTAAAATGGATATTAACTTAGGATGGTCACAAGTTGACGATTTAAGAGCTTGTAAAGCTGAGAGAGAGTCAACTACTATAACAAAAGACTTTCGAGTTGAACTTTGCACAGTCTTTAAAGCTAAGTATAGTGCTTCTAATTCTGCAGTAAAAATAGAAGAATGATCTTTCAGACGAAAAGAATGAGAATGGCCCGAGGCAGATGTCGATGCTGCAGCAACTTTCTCTTCCAATTTGGAACCATCCGTATAGAGAAATGTTCGATGTTTATGTTTCTCTTTCTTTTCTAAAAACAAATGTTTATAAATCTCTGGACTTGTTGTTTCTTTCTTATAAGCAGAGAGAGAGAAATCTATTTGTGGAGTTACCAGTCTCCATGGCGGGACACCGGCAACAGTAAGGTCATCAACATCCACTAAATTTATGTTAGCCTCTTCAAAATAGTCCTTTACTCTCTGGCCAAAAGGAGGGGTCAACGTAGATGCCTCAAACAGGCTGGCAGGTGGAGGCTCAAAAACACAAGAGTAGGCTGGATTCTCTGGGGAAGCCTTCAACTTTAAATAATAATTCATACTGAGTTTAGTACGACGGAGGTTTAAAGATGGTTCATGAGCCTCCGCATACAAACTAGAGATTGGCGATGTTCTAAAAGCACCAAGAGCTATCCGTAGACCTTGATGATGAACTGTGTCCAATAGCTTCAAGGAAGACTTTGCAGCTGACCCGTACACCTGGCAACCGTAATCGAGCTTTGATCTCACTAGAGCTCGATAAAGGTTTAACAGAGTAAATTTGTCGGCGCCCCAATCGGAGCGACCAACCACCTTTAATATATCTAAAGTTTTAAAACACCTTGCCCTCAAATCTCTAATGTGAGGTAAAAACGTGAGCTTCTCATCAAAAATCACGCCTAAAAATCTGGCTTCATGCACAACTTTGATCGATTCATCAGAAATCTTAATGTCCGGCTCTCCAAAAGGGCCTCTAAGTTTCGTAAAATGTATACATACAGTCTTGGACTGTGAAAATTTAAAACCATTCTCTTCAACCCACTCTTGGATGTTCTTGACACATTGCTGAAGCTGACGTTCTACTGAAGGTAAAAACTTCCCTCTAATCGCAAGGGAGAAGTCATCTACAAACAAAGAAGCATCGGCACCTTTTACAACAGACTCAACGATATTGTTAATTTTGATACAAAACAACAAGGGATATAAAATGCTTCCCTGGGGCACTCCCTGTTCTTGAACAAAGAAGTCTGACAGAACTGATCCTGAACGCACACGGAAACAACGATCCTGTAAAAAATGTTCAATAAAAACGGGGGGCCTGCCCCTAAACTCCATGTTGAAAAGGTCTCTCAGAATGCCGTACCTCCAGGTGGTGTCATATGCTTTCTCCAAGTCAAAAAATATAGAGATAACATGCTGTTTGCGAGCGAAGGCTTCTCGCACAAAAGATTCCAAACGTACAAGATGGTCTATAGTACACCTTTTCTTACGAAAGCCACATTGAATATTGGCCAATAAACCCTTATCCTCTAGCGTCCACAAGAGACGCGCCGAGACCATCCTTTCCATAGTTTTACAAAGACAACTTGTCAACGCTATAGGACGGTAGTTATTCGGATCCGAGTTGTCCTTACCTGGTTTAGGGATGGGTACAATAATAGCTTCCTTCCATTTTTCGGGAAAACTTCCCGATTCCCAAATACCGTTATAAATCTGAAGAAGAATAGAACGACTTTCCGCTAGAAGATGACGAAGCATTTCATAATGAACCTCATCTGGGCCAACTGCTGAATTGTTAGACTTGTGGATGGATTGGTCTAATTCCCACTGTGAAAATAGAGCATTATAGTCCTCAGAATTGTCAGATAAAAATTGAGGATGGTGTTTCTCTGATTCTACTTTAATTTTTTGAAATTTACTGGAATAATGGTTAGAAGATGAATTTTGAGAGATGGAAGAGGCCAAGAGGTTTGCTATGTCTTTTCTATCCGAAATTGGTTTCCCATTGATTTTCAGGTGTCTCAAACCAGAAGATCTTTTCCCTTTGATTCTTTTGATGGATTTCCATACTCGGGCAGATGATGTTGTAGAATTTAAGGAGGAACAAAAGTTACGCCACGAGTTCTTTTTACATCTTTTGATAATATACTTCGCTTTAGCTTTTAGTCTTTTATACTCAATTCGATTTTCTTCCGTCGGATGTTTTCGGAATTTTCTAAGCGCTTTCCTGTGATTTCTAATAGCTTCTTTGCACTCATTATTAAACCAAGGCACTGCCAGAGGTCTCTTACATAATCGTTAATTTTGGGTTTCAGATCTGAGCAAGGGATATAAATGTTGGACAATTTCTCTCTTGTGGGAGGACAGGAAGAACAGAAAGGAAACAGAAGATATAAGTTATGGGAAGGAAAAGTGGTAAGCTGAAATGTTAGAAATATAGTAAAGAATAATAATTACATTAATGAAAGTAGTAAATATAACATTTGTAATACTAGTTATGAAGTTGTAACAAAAGGTATACTGATTAGATAAATAAATTAAATTAAATTAAAAAAAATGTTGGCAAATATATATGTATATATATACGTACATGTATGTATGTATATGTGTATGCGTGTGTGCATGCGTGTGCGTGTGTGCATACGTGTGTGTGTGTGGCGCGCGCGCGCGCGCGCTGTGTGTGTGTGTGTGTGTGTGTGTGCGAGAGACAGAGACAGAGAGAGAGAGAGAGAGAGAGAGAGAGAGTGTGTGTGTGTGTGTGTGTGTGATGTGTGTGTGTGGGGGGGGGGGGGATGTTTAGCCATTGTCTCTACCCTGTGGGGGTATGGAGAGGCTGACCGAGTGGTCAGTAGACATGTGTGGTCTCTACCCTGTGTGGGGAAAGAGAGGCTGACCGAGTGGTCAGTAGACATCGTATGTGCATTGCCATCCGGGTGTGGGGTGCAGCCCATGCCCAGCCGCCGTCTCTACCCCGCGTAAGTATGGAAAGGTTGTCCGTGAGGTCAGCAACGAACTAGCATGTCAAAGGGCTTCCGAGTTCGTCGGGACGACAACTTGTGTTCTTCCGTTGTGTGGGAGTCCCTGGAAAGACTCCACGAACTGCTTCCGTGAGCGGCTTCGTTTTCCGTCGAGTCGATGTGTGGTTTCTGGGTTTGTGTATTCTGCTGTTTGTTTACTTCTTCAAAAAACAATTCGGTCATTGTCTTTTTTTTTTTTCTTTTTTTTTTTTGGAGGAGGGGGAGTATTGTGACGTCAAACTAAATTATGACGTCAACTTGAAATGACCTAGGAACATGGCGAAAAGAATACAATTTTGACGAGAGGAGAGAGCAAGAACTAACGGCCGAGGCTTTGGTGTCCAGCCTACTTGAATTTGTTTTAATCGTCGTTTTCTCCGTAGTGATCCACAGACTAAGGAGGTTACAGAGACCCGTCAGTAAAGACAAATCGTGATGATTTTGACAGAGTAGTATCCCTTAGACTTGGGTGGTTAAACGGTATAGGAGAAAAAAGCACCATATAGATAGATCTGTTCACAAATAGACTAGGTCGAACGACACTGACATAAACATACGCGTACGTCTGAGCATATATCAAGATATAATGCATGTGTGTGCATGCGCCGCGCGCGCGGCGCGGTGTGTGTGTGGTGTGTTGTTGTGGTGGTGTGTGGCCATATATGTGTGCCTCTGTGTGTGTGTAATAATAATAATAATAATGTTAATTTATATGGCGCCTATTCTCTATAATTTAGGGCTCTAAGCGCTTTACATTACCAACAGCAACAACAACAACGCACACACACACACACACGCACGCGCGCGGCGCGCGCGCGCGCGCACGCGAGCTCACGCATGACCACACACCCACGCTCTCAGACACCAGCACGCACGCACGCAAGCACTCACATCAACACGGCCTGCACGCACAAGCAACACAACCACCAGGCACTCACGCGCGCACGCACAAACCCACTCAAGGTGGATTGGGAAGTTGGGGGGGGGGGGGGGGAGGGAGTGGGGTTACGACTGATGAAAGAAGTTAGTTTTGACCGCAGATTTGAAAGAAGAGGGTGAAGGTAGGTGTCTGACACTGATGGGAAGTGTATTCCAGACAGTTGGTCCTTGGAAGGAAAGAGAACGTTGACCAAAAGATTTTGTTCTGACAGAAGGAATGCGCAAGAGGCGACTGTCGGCAGAGGAACGAAGATGACGGGATGGGATGTAGATGTGGAGGATGTCGGAAAGATATTTTGGTCCAGTACCAGAAACAGAAGAGAAACAGACGGACGCCAGCTTGTAGTCAATTCGCCTCTGAATTGGAAGCCAGTGGAGGGACTGCAACAGAGGAGTGACATGTTTACGTTTAGACGCTTTGCAAACAAGCCTGGCAGCGCTATTCTGAACCTTCTGCAGTTTATTGAGTAGGTACTTTGGTGAGCCAGCCAAGAGACTGTTGCAGTAGTCCAGCCTTGAGAGAACTTGGGAACAAACCAGAGTTTTTGTGGCTTCAGTGGAAAGGAAGTGTCTGATTGAACTGATCTTACGTATTTCCAGATATGATGCCTTACAAACATTAGACACGTGGTGCTTGAAAGAGAGGGTGGAATCAAAAGTCACACCAAGGTTACGAGCCTGGGATGAGAGTTGAATATCAGAACTTCCAATACTGATGGAAGAAGGAAGAGAGGGATGACCTTGGAGTTTGGGAGGAGCAAGGAGAAGAACTTCAGTTTTGTCATCATTCAGCCTATGAAGAGAACTTGGACCAAACCAGAGTTTGGTGTTGTGGCATCCAGATAAGAGGAAGTGTCTGAATGAACTGAATCTATACACGTATTACCAGCATATCTGCCTTACAATACATTTAGCCACGTGGGAGCTTGAAAGAAAGGTGGGAATCCAAAAGTCACACCGGAAGGTTCCGAGCCTGTAGAT